>JAAXNX010001277.1:0-18861 GCA_036491905.1 Folsomia manolachei
ACATCCTTCGGGACCGTGTCGTAGTGATAGTGTCCAGCTTCTTGGGGTCCGTCATGAATCGTCCATCCGTGAGAATGTTCCACCCGCAGATCCAGCCCCTGTCCAAAAAGACACAAATTAGTGACCACAAGACTTGTTCATGTATCATGAATCATGTCATACAGGATCCGTCGACACCAAAACAGACTGGCAGAGAAATGGAGGATCAACTTTAAAGAATTTTAACCACTCGTCAACATCTGCATCGGTGAGAAGAGGTTTCATGGAAAAATCCCGCATGACGTGAATCTTCGTCTTGGAGTAGTTCACGGTAAACAAGCCACCCAATCCGATGGGGGTTGCGGAACCAAATGTTTTGTTGAGAGATTGACGAACACTTGTGACAAAGTTGGTGGCTGGATCCAGTTTTTCTTTTACTTTGATGTCCAGTACCTACATAATAATTTAGAGAAGTTAACTAAATACGTCTCAATCCGCCTCATACATATTTGATTACCTTGCCATGTCCACTGCCACTGGCTACCAGCATATTTGCGAGAAGACTGCATCGGGTCTCGGTTGAGTCCAAGGTCTTCACGGTCAAATCAGTGTCAGTCCCATTGGAAGTTGATGCGGTTTTGGATTTGTTCAAAACTGACCCATCCTGGCCCAGTTTCATGTTTAGGACCAACTAATTTTTGGAAAAGCATACACAATTTACATCCTCCATCATACATTTTACACGAGGATAAGTAATACCTCACAATTTGACCCGTTGGATGGAAAAGGTCCTGCGGCAGCCCCACTGATGTACCAACCATTGGGAAATTTGTCTACTCCAACGTATTTTGGAATCACTTCCGCCAAGTTGTAAACTTTGTCCCGATTTACAAGTGGGATGAGATAAGGCACTCCACCCAAGTCGACAAGGACGGAGTAGTCTCCAAATCCTGGAAGAGTTTAGGAATTTGTTAACCTTAAAAAATGCATACAAGCCAAACAAGGGTATTTACGGGTCGTTGCCAAATTGTAGGGAGCAGCTTCAAGGTCCGGACAGTCTACGACGGTAACGTCCACGGTTTTAAAGTAGTCCTTGAGATTCTCGTTTAGTGCTGAATTGGATAGTATAACGTTAAATTGTAACCTTTGAGCAATTTATGATTGTCTTAAACATGAAAAAATGCATCCTTACCCTTGGCGACATCCTGTATCGGGACATTTGGGAGGACAAATTCCTCAACAGGGAGTGAATTGGAGGTCATAGTTGACGGAGTTAGGGGTAAAATTTTCCTAAAATGTTGGTAAAGCTGGTTTCTGATGTTGCCAACCTGACGAGCAAAGAAAGACTTGAGCATTCTTCAACTGGCTCAAGATCAGATAACCAGATTCCAGATTATCCGGATTCTTTGGAAAGAGGTGTGTTTCTTTCTGCTCATGTAGTTTATAATGCATCTTATAATCTTATAGGATCAACTAAACTATATTGCATTCCAATTAAGAAAACAAGTCATGAATGCATGGCCATTGAAAAGTGATACGAGCATTAAATTATTCATACAATTCCATGGACAAGCGACATTACCAGCACGTCAAACACATTTCAGCACAGGCATGAATAACATTTTTATTTACAACATAATAATTCGGAGGACATAAGAATGCTTTGTAATACGTGAATTTGGCTAGAAAACATTAAAACAAGTTAACAACCTAGTTTTGACCTACACAAATGAAATGTGACAAGATCCTGAGTCCAAATTTTGGAATTTTCAAACAAGTTGGGTTAGAGAAATTGGTTTTGTATTCAATATTTTTCCAATGACATGATTCGGTATTTATTGAGTTCAGTGGCAAAGTAATTTCAGGAAGTGTGCATTTAATTTTAAGTTAAAATTCATTAGTTTCCAGATTTAAAAAAATTAGTAAATAATTTCAGAATGGAATTTTTGTCTGGTATTTAGTTAGTTTAAATAAATATACTGAACGAAATAAAGGTGCTGTCGTAACTATTTCTTGGTGTAAGAGCTTTTATTTTAATATTTAGTCTTCTACAATGAGATTGTTTTTACAAAGTCAATGAGCAATCTTGTAGAGATTGCACTACGTATCTATCGCCAAAACACTTTTCTACAAATATTTAAATACAATTAAAGTATCGAATCGTATGAAAGGCGACAATACTTTTCACCACTTGATTGAATATATATCGTAGTAGCAAAAATATGGCTTGAAGAACTTACACTAAACTTAATTAAATTCGTGTAATCAAATGAAAATATTATGATTACATTGTATGTTGGATAAGGATTCAATAAAATCAAAGGAAATCAGTAAGAGTAATGTAAATATCATGGGTTGGCTCGGAAGACATCACGGTTATACATTTAAACAATAGAAAATGAAAAATTAATCAAGTTAGTCTTAATTAGCAATGTAGAAAAAAGTACGCGGCTCTCTTCATGGGTCCAATTGATCTGCGAGTGTGACGAATTTACATAGTTTTAGGCCACTAATTAATCCTTGTGACTTCGACGACGCCTTTTAATGCTTCCAGATTTTGCCTTTTCTGCAGCAGATTTAAGATCAGCAATTTGTCTGAAGAAAAATGAACACGAATAAATAAAATTTAAATAAATAAATAAATTGTGGCAATACAGGAGAAATTGATTTATTAGTATATACCTTTCCAAGTCAGCATTTATATCTTCAACACTAGCCAGTTCTGCAGTGCGAATGTCTAGATCTTGTTGTACTTCTCGTACTTGGTAATCGACATTCCTGAAAGCGGCACGCACTTCATTTAGATCCGAGCTGCAAGAAAATTAATGTAACAAATTCAGAAATATGAGCAATAATTGTCATACTACTAGTTAATCTAATCTCATGAGTCTAACCATAACGTCTCGTGAATCACTGCAAGATTCACGCATTCTGAATTGCCGCATCCAGTCCGTGCACCACGACGCTGCGGACCAGTTCCCCCGGTATTTGGATACAGTGGAGTCATTTTTCCATCACACGTCATGCGACAACTTGGACACGTGTTTTGGTTGTCCCTGCAGAAATAACAAGTCATATACTAGAAATAACAGAGACATTTTAATTTCACTCACTCCTGATCACTTAGCCACTTTTGAATGCAGAGAGTGTGGAACAAGTGACCACATCCTGTTGTGCATATGGAACGAGAATGGATGAACCTCAAGGTGTAATAATCCTTATGCCACTTTGAAACAGTCAACGCTGTAGGGGCGTCCAGGTTCTCTAGACATACCACGCACTCGAAGTAGGCCAGATTAGAGATGGCCATAGCTCTTGACGGAGAAGAAGGCTGCGGCTGCAGAGCATTACTCGAGTTTCCCCCACCGGAACCCACAGCAGGATTAGCTACACTCGGACCAGAAGCAGAAGTCGATGTCGACGCTGTTGCAGGAGGAGCTGCCCTAGCCCTAGCAGCAGTCGCCCCACCAGCACCAGAAGTTGAAACTACTGCAGGAACTACATCCGGACGACCGCTTGGCGACAATCGAGCAGGTGGTCGCCGCACCCTGTTGCTGCTCCGGCTGGCTTGACCGTTGCTGTTACCGTCTATAAACAAGGCATGAATTAGTTTAGCAATTAAATTAAACTACATTAATTAATTTAGCCTTCATATTTAAGCAAAAGCAACCCCATACCCATTTCTTCTGTCTCTTGAAATTCGCCGACTTGATACAAACCCCAAAATCCCTTGCTTTCCTAGTTATCTCCTTACTCAATCCAACCCAGGGGGTGATCCCAGCAATTAATTGGCGAATTAATTAATTTTTTAATTAAAATCAAGAATCTCTGCAAAAATTTCAATATTTTGGCTCAACTCCTGTCCAACGACCAACTTTTTTGCGAGTTTTTTTAGCCAACGGCCAACTTTGTGCAGGGTGCCCCACGTTCAAAATGTGCGGGTCAGATGGAGACACGAGGTTTGCTTGGCAGAATATCGAATCTTCTCGTAGCTCAAAAAATTCGTCACTCTCCTCAAACCGGGTTTTTCTTCCGTGCACGTTGTCTTCTTCATTATTTGCAGTTAATTCTTGATAAGTGAGTGGATAAGTTGGAGGATATCGTTGGCTTATAATGGTAAGGAATTGGTTTACACACAAACTTTGGTTTAGTTGAGAAATGTCACATTTCAATTGTGTTGGATTGAATAATGAAAATTAACGTTTGTTGAAATTATTAATAATTTTTGTGTTGAGCAGCAACCTCAAATAATTCTTTTGCGCGAGGGGACCGAGGCTACGCAAGGCCGGCCCCAGTTGTATTCGAATATCACGGCGTGTCAAGCTGTGGTGGAGGCGGTGCGTACGACACTTGGTCCTCGGGGGATGGATAAGCTCATTTGTGATCCTTCTGGACGAGCAACAATTTCTAATGATGGAGCTACTATTCTTAAGAAGTTGGATATTGTTCATCCAGCTGCAAAGACTTTGGTGGATATTGCCAAGTCGCAGGATGCTGAGGTGAGTAGTAGTGGGGGATTAATTTGAGGAAAATGAGGGTATTGATTAATTTATGTATTTTAATATAGGTTGGGGATGGAACAACGAGTGTGGTTTTGCTGGCTGGAGAATTTTTGAAGCAAGCTAAAGGTTACTTGGAGGAAGGCGCGCATCCTCGATTGATCATTAGGGCGTTGCGAAAATCTTGTGCGATGGCGATTGAGAAAATCAATGAGATTGCGATCCCTGTAAAGAAAGGGGATGAGAATCAGAGAAGGGAACTACTGGAGAAGTGTGCAGCAACGGCTTTGAGCTCCAAGTTGATTCATCAACAGAAAGACTTTTTCGCCAAGATCGCTGTTGATGCGGTTCTTCATTTGGATGAACTTCTTCCCTTGGATATGATTGGGATTAAGAAGGTGGCTGGAGGGGCGTTGGAGGATTCATTTCTTGTTGCGGGGGTTGCTTTTAAGAAAACTTTTTCTTATGCGGGATTTGAAATGCAGCCTAAGACTTATAACAATCCGAAAATTTCTTTGTTGAACATTGAACTCGAGTTGAAGGCGGAGAGGGATAATGCTGAAGTTAGGATTGAAGAGATTGATGTGAGTTGTGGTTGATGATTGAGGATATTAAGAGTCAAATTCAATAGTAAATCATATAATAAATAAATGACTCTTTTTTACAGGAGTACCAAAAAATTGTGGATGCTGAATGGAATATTCTTTACGATAAGTTGGATAAAATTCACAAAAGTGGGGCTCAAGTTGTGCTTTCAAAGTTACCAATTGGCGATGTTGCCACGCAGTATTTTGCCGACAGGTGAGTGGTGAAAAACATAGCATCCATTCCCATTGTATCAACAAAATTAAAATAAATGTTGCACCTGTTCCATTTCAGGGATATGTTTTGCGCCGGTCGAGTTACTGAAGATGATTTGAAGCGAACTCTGAAAGCTTGTGGTGGCTCCATTTTAACCACGGTGAATGATCTGGTCCCAGAAAATCTTGGAAAGTGTGATTTCTTTGAAGAGACTCAAGTGGGTGGAGAACGATACAACTTGTTCAAGGGATGTGCTCAGGCTAAAACTGCAACTGTCATTCTTCGTGGAGGAGCTCAGCAATTTTTGGATGAAACTGAACGCTCTCTTCATGATGCTATTATGATTGTCCGTCGAGCTATGAAGCATGACTCGGTTGTTGCTGGTAAGATGATATAATGATATAAAAATATTAAATAAAAGTGTGACAATATTAATCTAACAAATTTTAAAACTTTTCTCGTCACAGGTGGTGGTGCGATTGAAATGGAGCTTTCAAAACATCTTCGCAACTACGCCAAAACTTTGGCTAATCAGGACCAATCATATATTCAAATTATGGCCAAGGCTCTTGAAGTCATTCCGCGTCAACTGTGTGACAATGCAGGCTTTGATGCTACAACAATACTTAACAAACTACGTCAGAAACATGCCAACGGTAAATTTGCCTCTTAATTGTATAACTAAGTCTGCGCCAAGTGGAACGCATTACTTAATAAACTTTGAATTCATTCGCAGGGCAACTATGGTTTGGCGTTGATATCATGAAAGAAGATGTAGAAGATAACTACGTGGCTTGCGTCTGGGAACCGGCCATCATGAAGATTAACGCACTTTCTGCCGCAACTGAAGCCGCCTGTTTAATTCTATCTGTTGATGAGACTATTAAAAGTCCAAAAAGTGGTGGAGGTGATACATCTGCAAATAATCCGTATGTTGGTGGTGGAAATGATGTAATAACTGGTATTACACCATTTCTTCTGAGGTCTCATCATTCTTCGAAAAAAACACTTTCACTTACTTAAAAACACTTTCACACCATTTCCCGTATTTAAAAGCTGTACCAGTTAATTTAATTTTAACTTCATTTTCTTACTCTCTATTTCGTTTACACAAATATTAAATTAATTAACTAATTCCTTCTTTGGAACTTGCTTGCAAAACACAAGGCATGTCCCGGTACACACTTCTCTGATTTCCTGGTATATTGTGTGATACGGTTATATAAAACATACTAAATTAATTAATCATCTCCTATTATTTAATATCCAATTTATATTATCCACCACTTCAGAATAAATTTGTAACTCATTCGGGATATGGTAACATACATAATGCGTACTTAGCTTAGCTTAGCTTTGTTGAAGAATGAACATTTTTTATAACGGTATCTAAAAAAATTTGCACTGGAAATAAAATAATTAAACCAATCATTGTGTACCTCAAGGAATCATTTTAGAAATATTTCTGCGGACTAATCTTATAATCTCATAATTTATTATCCTAACTTGTTTGGAATTTGAATTAAATTTTTGATCCATTTTCAATCCTTGATCTTCATGCAAGATGGATGAGCTTGGCTTGTTTGGTTACAATCAAGATACTACAGATAAATATAACCAAACCTTGAACTTCATACTCCACTCATGCATTTGTAAATAAATGCAAGCAAAACCATACAAAAATATACCTTAATAGAATTAGGATTTTTTTAGTAATATTATTGTGGTTCTGCCTGCATTTCATTGATGTATTGACTTGGCTTCTTTAAAAATTATCTGTTTCCTTTTACACTGCTTACCGTTGGTTGGTTGATAGGATGAGGAGATAAATGCTTTTAATGAAATCTTGTTCAGTTTGTTAATGAGACAAGGCCAGTCAACAGTAGTAGCCAAGCCACACAGAACTTGTCTTAAACACAGTACATAGGTTGCATTTAAGTACTAATTATAAGTAGAGAACAATTGGATTACTAATTGATTTCTTGGATCCGATCCGGTTGGATAATTTGTTGGATGTGAGTTTAATCCGAACTGGTATTAAAAGTCTCAATCTCATAAATAATCCCGATTTCCAATTTTCAAATACTTTAGGACTGTCCGATAAGCGTAGACCCGATAAGGTCGTTATACATACAACACACCCAGAAGCAACATCCCGTACTGTAAATTGGCATGATTTAGTGTCGGCGTGGCCACTTCTACGCGTTTAAGAACTAACGCCCACCTTTATTTCATGGTCATCGTCAACGTTATACATACAGCACACCCAGAAGCAACATCCCGTACTGTAAATTGGCATGATTTAGTGTCGGCGTGGCCACTTCTACGCGTTTAAGAACTAACGCCCACCTTTATTTCATGGTCATCGTCATCTCAAGACAGACTCTACTTCTCACAACCTAGTACAGAAGTCGTTTTGGCCTGGTTCCGAATTCGGGACATCTGCCATCCTACCCTGCTATCAGCCATCAAATGTATTTTCAACTTGAATCCGTTTTTAAACAAACTTGTGTTTAGTGCATGTGACTCCGTCGTGTCAGTCATCCCGATACTTGATTTAACCTGAGATAATAAAACTCAAGGTATTTGACCAAATTTTGGTCACCAAACCAAGTGAATATCTTTAAGGTCTCACAGTGAAAAGTGTAAAAGTTGTCAGTGAGCTTGTTTCATGAAAATGAGCCATTAGTGAGTGAGAAAGAGTGCATGTAAAGTTACACAAAATCATGGGTAAGTATTTTTTGTTCAAAAAAAGTATGTATTTTGGTACAAGTGTTACCTCTCACCTTATCAGGTAACTCACCATCTCAAGCCGAGTTCCACCCACCGACCCTGACTCCTCCCACCCCACCCCGGAGTGTGAGTGCAGGGGGTGGTCTAGTCCTTCCTAATTTTACACCACACCAAAAACAGGCGTCGTCTCATTCGGCCCCCAGTCATAATCTGGTACACATTCATTACTGTAATCTTATCAAAATCTTGACTTATCGAAATTATTGCAGTTTGAGGAAAGACAACCTCTCAAAGAGGATGAGCCCCGTGTCAGCGGTAGTCGCCCTTCCGGCTCAAGCCCCAATATTTTGCCACCAGTCGCCCATTTCCGCCTGCCACCTGGAAAGTCGCAATTTTCATGGGCAACCAAAGCCGATTTGGATGAGGAGTCTCACTCCGAGGACTCCCTCATGCCATTGGACACAGATCCAAATTGCTCCATCCGAAGCGAAGACCTTTCTCCATGCTCCCTTTCTCCACAGGAGACGTCGACAGTGTCATCCAAGAGAAAGACGGTTGGAGCTCCGTTCCACCATCCGCTTGAATTTGTTCCAGAGTCAGATGACATGATTCAATCGGGCTATGAAGTTAAAGACGACCAAGATGTTCTTGGTCATTTCGGAGGACCATACGACTATCAAAAGGACTCTTTGGAGATGGAGTGTCCATATCGACATCCCACACATCCCAGTCTGGAAGAGGATTCTATTACCTCATCCACCCTGTCTGGGGTCAATACCAATATGGAGAGTTCTCAAAAAAGTGCTGAGCTTGGTAAGAGTGTGGATGTTAGTGTTAGTCAGGACAAGGCTAACGTTGGTAGTGATAATGTGGCGTCTACTAATAAGTCCTACTCATCGGAATCCGAGGAAAACGACATAACCATGACTGAAGCACAGGGTGACGCGGATCGAGAAAGTCCTTCAAGTTCCGGCTTTGTTTCGGATTTAGATCCGGCATCCTTTCAAAATATTCAGATTCCAACTCCTGACCAGCCTCAGCTCCATTTGCCATCATCTGAGACACTTACAGAGCCAGTGGAGAAAATTCAAGATCCTGAAACCATCATTGCAGAAGCTAACAAAGGTGTGATTGAAGATTCACAAAATACAGGTGTCAATACTTCACCGTTGAAAAATGAAGATGCCAAAATTCCCATTCTTCAAATTCAAGATGAGCATCAGCAAAGTTCCGCTCCCATAAACAAACCATTAATTGAAACACAAACAGATATAAAACCAGAAAAGGATGAAGGCATGCATCAGATAAAGGAAAGTGAGCCACCACCAAAGAGTTCAACATCATTAGCATCACCAACACCTCAAAATGAAAACAATAATCTGATGCAACTACCTGAGGGAGGCGAAACTGACCTTGATCAGGGTCATGGGGGTAGTCATCCAGAAAATAGATATATTTCCGTAGTTCAAATTAGTGGTCGGAGTCTTACTAGTGATGACACTGCCACCGCTGTCGACGAACCACCCACACTTGATGTGGAACCTCCGGTGGTACTTGCGCCGAATCAGGCAGAGGTCATTCCGGTCCAGGGTGGTTCTCAACCTTGTTCAGCACTGGATGGGAAAGTTGTGGTCACGACACTTACCCAAGAAAGAAATGGGAGTGGCGCAGATGAGGACTCATTGTCAGAGCTGTTCACACAAATCTGTCTGGAGGATGCGGCTGCAGCTCCATCCGATCCCAGGAACATCTCTAGAACAAATAGTGAGACCTTAAGACTACTCGAGTCCGAATCCTTGGACGAGTTTGAGTCTCTGGAAGCCCAAAGCCGTTGCAGAAGTCCTTGGAGACAATGTGACACTAGTTCCAGTACATTTCGGGCCGTCAACCACACCCAAATCGGAAGTTAAAGGAGGAACCAGTGTGTCTCAGAGTAGTGGACCCCTAGTCATTTCATGCAATGAGGATACCTCCCACCTTATCAAACCCATCAGTTCGCCAAACCCAGCGTCCGTCTCACAATTAGAAGTCTCAAGTATTCCCAATCCAAGTCCACTGGAAAAATTGCCATCTCAATCTCAACACCAACCTTCTCCTTCAACTCCAACTAAAGTTAGCCCAGCTCTCCCAGAGTCTTGTTTACTGCCACAAGTAGCCGAGTCGGACGTGGATTTGCATACAATAATAAAACAGTCTCCCAAAAAATTTGCAATTATGCAAAATCCCATGCAAAACAAGAAACTTGAGGAATTGCCATCATCCTCCGAACAGCCGGCCAAACAACAAAGTCAACGTCAACCTCAACCTCAAATCCAAGTAATCCATCCACCTCCCCCAGAAACTCAGTCCTTACCCAATTTTGGAGACGTTATCAATTCGGACCAAGGGAGTAGCAGTGCCAGCAGCCCGAATCCACCCCCCTCACCGAGTAACATGAACGGTCGTGCCTTTGGGAAGCAGTTGAATGGGACGTTTACTCCGTCGCCCGGCGTCGTTTCCAGGTTGAACAAGACGTACTCAATTGTCGAAGGGAGTTCCTCGGATTCCATGAATGTCACCTTGAGTCCGCTAAATGTCACTTGTTGCATTGTCCCGTCGGCGTCGGATAGCAATGCGACCGTTTCCGGACCACCATCGTCAATTTTGGATTGTTCCAACCTCCCTTCCTTCACTCTCCTTACGAGTAAGGTGTCCAAGAAGGATGTCAAAAAGAATAAGGGACGTTCAGGTAAGATAAGCATAAAGAAATTAGTCATTATTCAACAATAGTATGAGGGAAATAGCGACACAGTGTGCAATTGGCAAACTATAAGAAAGGAAGTCTTTTTTGGCTCCGTTCAGTTTCCCAGCTGCAGCTCAGTCGGGCTCGTGCCAAATGTTTGACATTTGTTAGAAATGACTTTTTAATACATTACATTAATTAATTGACTACTGCAATAGTGACCAAGTTGTTATTTTAACTGGTTACTTATGCTTTTAACCAGTATTATACGACAAAACTGACAATTTCTTGGGTTTCTTTTAAGAAATGAGCACGGTTGCAATGACCGATATGAGCCAAACGTTGGAGGAATCGACGGCGGAGAAATTTGTTTTAATTAAGGAACGAGATCAGGCTTTGGAGGACTTGAATAATGTGGAGAGTGCCTTTGCAGATGTTCATCGGTGAGTTGGAATTGATTTATTATTTGGATAAGAATGAAGGAAATGAGAAATGTAACGGTTTTTAGCTGTAAATACTATAAGTGAGCAAACAAGTAATTTTGTGACTGTTTAATTTATTTCTAGCAAGTACGAAAGATCGAAAGGTGTCCTCCAAAACTTGAAGGACAATGAAATCACGTTACTAAACAGAGAACAGGAATTAGTGCAAAAAATTGAGAACAGAGACCGGAAACTTGACATGTACAAGGAAGCTGCTCAAGCCAAATTAGAACTGTAAGTTGTGGTTTTTTATAGCGAATTAGTAGATGCCAGTGTTTGAATTAAAATATGTTCTATCTTTAATTGCAGAATGTACCAAGACTACGAGCATAAAATTAAGGAATACGAAGTGGAAAATACACGTCTGCGAGCCCAATGTCGCCTAATGGATATGAAGCTAGCCGCGTATGAAAACGATGTTGAACAAAAGGCGAAAGAAAACGCGCAATTAAACGCATTGTGTAATGAATTGATAAGTGGACAAGGGAGCCATTGAGTGGGGATTAACTTAATACAAAAATTATGTAAAAATCATCACGTCGTCATACAAAGCAATCTGCGAGTAACTGTGGAGGAATCTTTATAAAGTTTTAAATCTTCTAATTTTATTGGAGCATCCGCTTCAATGCTTGTAATTACGGATTTTCCTAATATGTCAAATAGCTTTTCGGGCTTTATTCCTTTCGGTCGTGATACTTTAATGGCTATATCCTCCAAAGTCAGTACAGTTCCAGGAACTATGCTCCTAGAAGCCACAAGAGATTTTCCCAATTTTTCCTGGCATTGAAGCTCGGATTGCAAAATTATCTAAAGAGAAATAAGAGATTATAAATGTATTATACATAACTGTAAGTCTTTGTTTACCAAAAGGAATGAAATTTTTTAAAACACTATAATCCCACGTTGTCGCATTCATGTTATTATAATGCATTGTTAAATGGTTACTCTACTCACTTTATTTGGAAAACCAATGGCCATCTCGACTTGTCTTATTCCTTGAACCATTTCTTTAAATTCACTCGGTACCAGGGAACATTTGTGATCCGTCCCCTTTTGTGTCTTGTCCAAAGTAAAATGTCGTTCAATTATCTGCATTATATTGCAAATAGGAATCATTTATTTAGTAGCCCAATAATTTTTTGTTTTAATTGACTTGAATTACTTTAGCTCCCAATGCTACAGCCCCGATGGATACGGCAATTCCCAATTCATGGCCTGAATATCCGATCGGTATTCCTGGGAACTGGTTCCGATACTTTTCTATTAAAGATAAGTTCACATCTTGGAATGGCGTTGGATAAGCCGACACACAATGGAGGAGAGCAAGGTTATGAGAACCATACTGGGAAAATATGTCCACTCCCTTTTGTACTGTTTCAAATTCTTGCATCCCTGTATCAAAGTAATTGCAGAATTTCAGATATTTGTTAGTGTTAGCAAGTAATTCAATAAATCAGACCTGTCGATAAGATGACGGGTTTCCCAGTTTTAGCAATGTGCTCCAACAACGGGAAATTGTTAGTGTCCCCAGACCCAATTTTCAAAAAGGGGACATTTATTGAAAGCAGAAAGTCGGCAGATACCTGTAATTCAATAATTCAAATTAGTTATTTGCCAACAAATACTTCAAACAATATCAACTCGCATCTTATCTTACTTGGTCCATCGCAGAAGCCGAGAAAAGAATTTGCAGGCTCTCTGCAAACGCCTGGAGTTCTCGGTACGCCTCGTGGGACAATTCCAAGCAAGCTTTATGTTCTCCGTACGTCCCCCCAAAGGAATTATCACTGACATAAGGCTCATCCAGGGCAGCCTGGGTGAATTTGTGGGGTAGGCTGGACTTTTGCAGTTTGACACAGTCGGCACCAGATTCCTGATGAAGGTATAAAGGTCAAAGTCATTAAAACAACGGTACAATGAAGAGGTCAAATATTTGATATTTGAAACATGTATTTATCCGATAATTAAGATATTTACCACCACGCCTTGCCTTGGCTTTAAGAATAAGTTCCTTCGCAATTTTGACGTCGCCTTGATGATTCTGACCAATCTCTGCAATTATGAAGCAAGGACACCCATCCCCAATGGGGAGCCCTTGGATTGTACCCATGTTTCCGGGTTATCTAGAGTTCCAAGGAATTTATCCAACCAGCTGCATTCACTTTTACAAAAAAGCAGTTTGGAAATATTGAGATCTTGTCAAAAAAATTTAGAAAATCTTCAACAAGTGATATGAGGATTTGGTTTTTTGTCTCAATTTTCCAGCGGGATGTGTTCCGGGATTGTTCCTCAAAAAACCGGAAAAGGCCTCTTGACAAAATCACAATTGTCCGGGACAATTGTCCCCAGGAGTACCATGGTCACTGGGATTTCCTCCACTTTGCCGGTAGTGCAACTCATCCGTGCCGGACGTTTGGGTTATCTTCCAGCCCTCAAACTGCAGCACTTGGTTCAAAAAATGGTTTTGGACACCGGCTCCAGTTCCAGTCCTAGTCACACGCTTATCCTTGTGGAACATGAGCCAGGTAAGGAAAAGCTTTATTTTTGATTAAACACTGAAAATAATTGGATAAGGACTTATCTTAATTTTGCAGTTTACACTTTGGGCCTCCGGGAAAAAGTGGACGCCGAAGAAAGAGAACGTCTCCTCTCCACCGGGGCTGAGGTCGTGCACTCAGATCGTGGTGGACTTACCACGTTCCATGGTCCTGGACAGCTTGTGGCTTATCCAGTGATTCATCTGGGAAGGTTTGGAAGAAAGGCGGTTCCACTCCGAACCTATGTCGAGCAGTTGGAGATGGTTGCGGTGCATACGTGTCGACTCCTTGGCGTGGCAGCGGTCCCTAGTTCCGGGGATGTGTCACATACCGGGGCTTGGGCGAATGATAATAAAATATGTGCTATTGGTGGGTCCATATTTCTAATGTGAGGACATATACTAAGGCAGATAAGCTCTAATTGTGGTATTCTTGGTTTAGGTGTCCATTGTAAACGTTACGTGACGACGCATGGATTAGCTTTAAATTGTAATGTGGATCTCACCTATTTTAGTCATATTGTCCCGTGTGGGATAAGAGATAAAGGGGTCACCTCCCTGAGTCAGGAGCTGGAGGAGGATGTTAACCCAAAAAGGGCAGAGGCTTCACTGCTGTCAACGTTCCAAAATGTGTTTTCATGTAAGATACAAGAAATGGAGGAGGATTTAACTGTAAAATTGATTAATGAGGCTAAAGACTCGAACACTTAAAGAATAAAAGAAGTCGAAACAAATCTGAGGGTGGTTATGTTACAACTCATTTCCACAATTTATTCGTTTCGGCCACCGGACATCGTTAAAAGTATCACAACTTGAAATTTAAATAAATACTCACTCATTGGGGTCGGAACTGAGCTTAAGAAAGTTCGAAACCGGCATGAGCGTTGATAACGTAGATTAATTTTTCTTTGAGTGTTGCACCGTCTGTAAATTCGGGCAGTTTTAGTAGATTCATGCATGTTGAGGCTGTTCAAAAAAGCAAAAAATAATATTAGATAATCACGCTTTAATCTTTTTTAATGTGTGTTCTATACACAAAATAAAATTTGCTCACCGGTAGGTAACCGATCTGTTATTCCAGCGTTTTGAATACCGAATTTTGGGACAAGGTCTTTGAATCCGAGAAGAGGTGGTCGTGAACAGGAAGTGACAAATTTTAGCAGCATTCTCAGGCACTTTTCATCAAAGCTTTTCACAGCCTATGGACCCGAATACAAAGAAATATTAGTTACTGAATGGATATTATCCAAAATTATGGCTTTTATGTTATAATTTGTTTAGTGATATTACCTGCCAAAAAAACTGAATTGTGGGATGATTATCGGAAAAGTTATCCCCGTAATTTGTATTTGCTCTCCAGTCATCAATATCAATTGGTTTATCAGAGCCGGATATCAATGTTTGCAGCTCTTTCCAAGAAAACATCCTAACACTTGGTACCACATCCAACATACCAGCTCTAAAGCTACGACATTCGTCTTCCATTTCTCTGAAAAATTCAATTATGTAATTACCTTTCACTCCTAATATCTTAATGAGCAAGGCATTGTGACAGGTTAATTACCGGTTAATTTTGTAATCTGATACTAAATGAATGTACTCAATCACATTCTGGTTATCTACTGCAATGTCTTTTCCATTTTTCTTTAATTCAACAATTCTTGTTTCGCCTAGCTCATCTGCTGCAATTGTGAAATCCAGGCCTGAGGGAACACATTAGAAATTAATGGAATTTTGAAATTTTAACAATCACAATATGGTTATATTCTTACCCATGGTGTTCATATCTCCAGTGAATGTTTTAAGCGCTAGAAGATTTTTATGCAAAGCTAGAAATAGAAATATAAAAAACGACAATCAATTTCAATATTTGAATATGCATATAATATATACAATTTTGCAAAACATTCATAATTTGCTTGACGTACCACTATCCAAAGTTGCTAAAAAGTCGACGGCAGAAGTAACTTTTCCTTCGATGCAATACTGCATGAAAAATGCAGCTATGGGAAGCTCAAGCAGAGTTTGCTCATACAATGCTTTTCCAACTAGTCTTCCAACGGCGAAAAAGTGTTTTCGAAAATCAAACATCAACTTTTTGGCGATGGGATTTGGATAAATTCGGTTTTGTGAGTCGAATCGGAATAAACCCCGGTTTGGATCTACACCAGCTTTGGTTGCTTCAGTTAAGAATTCTCTGAGAAGACCTCCACCATCTATACCGGCTTCTAATACACCAACCACGCTCACCAGAGAAATTCGAATTTGTCGACGTAAATCCGGAACTGCAAAGCATATCAAAAGACAATAAAAAACATGTTTCAAACAATAAAATAAACTTTTCGTCACTTAGTCAATGATCAATTCAATGAGCATACCGTTCTCTGGAGATAGCTTTTCAAATGCATCCTCATAAATGTAATTTCTGCGAATTTGAATATCCTCCCGACTCGCTAATGGATATGGGTCATTGTTCTGCTTATCCAGATCTAGCAAGCGATTCCAAACCTTTACCCGGTCACGGAAGGATAAAGCGAAGGGAAAATACTTTAAAATTTTCAGCAACTTGTCTTCAATGGGAGTGAGATCAGTCGGGGGTCTGTTCGTTGTCAAACATTCAATGCGAATGGAATGAGTCTCGACGGGGCATATTTTTGAAAGGGTTGGTGAAATAAATATATCTTCATTGTAGAGATTCATTCGAGAATTACGATCATGGAGCCTCATCAGCACACCGGTAACAGCCTGTCGAAAATTAATTACTGCAGATACAACCACGAAAAACATATAAATTCATAAAAAGTTACTTACAATTACTGTGGGCCCAGGACCAGTCGTAGACCAACCTGCCTCTTTCAGAACTTTTTCACAAAACAGGTCTCTGAAGAGAATAATCATTCTTGCTAGCTCGTCCTTCTGAATTGGAAGTCCTGTTAAAAATTCCGCATCATGCAGTGTTCCCAAGAGATGTGAGAAAAACCAACTAAACGTCAGTAAATCATCCTCAGAAAGGACGGGTGTCGTAATAACCTAAAATCAGTCAATATGAGTTAACCTACTGCTTTAAAAAAAACATAATTATAGAAAAAAGATTTACATGTAAACACAGGGATCGAACAAATTCTCGGCGGTAGGACATGGCAGATAAAAATATGAAATCAACTGAAGACAGTTTTGGTTCCAATCTAACGATACAGCTAAGAATTTCTGTTATTAGTTTCCATTTGTGAAGATGAAACGGACAAAGCCAAGAAGCGATCTCAGGCTTGTTTAAAACAGACTTTAAAGTTGCATAAACCTGAAAGTTCCAAACGTTTATCAACTATTAGTATAAGAATATGTAGAATTCAACTCAATGGGCAATAGTAGTTATTGAATACTAAATTTAATATTATTCAATGACTAACCATTTGACACTCTTGTAGATAAATAGAGTTCTGAAGCTTGGAAGAACTTTCCGTTTGTTCCCCTTCATCTTCATCATCAATATCCATTTCCTCATCGATATCTTCAAGTTCTCTGGAAAGACCGTGATTAGAGACACCTGGGCCGAACCTATTATGAGCAAAACAATAATGATTAAAAATATGTTTTTTTTGCTTAATATATTAATTGAAAATTGCATAAGTTTCAATATATTTACATGGGATCAATAGCAGGGCGAAGTTCATTCAGGGCATGGAGGAATGTTGGAATATTAGCCTCAGTCAGACTTATATTTCGCATCAGGATAAGCGTAACATAGAAAATATGTCGTGGCCGAGACCCACCATCTTCCGACTTCCTCATAAAATTGGATAAAGGCACAATTTTCACCCAGTCTTCCCACGGTACGAAATTTGTAAGTCTTGGAAGTATAAAATACGCTGCAACCCCATTGTTACCATCCAGAGGGATGACATTATCGGCAAAAGATTCTGCAAACTTCGACATTATCAAGTCAACTGCCCCTTCGGCATCGTACTGCTTTGACTTGACACTAATTACAACTTTTCTATCTTTCAAATCCGTTTTGAGCCGTAGAACTCGCTTATACCTGGTAAACAAGAGGGGAATAATTAATAATAACGATAATAATTACTTTAAATGGTTTTGTTGTAAGCAGTAGGTTATGCTATTATCCATGTATAGTATTAAAATGTTGAATGAAATTTCTGTAACTTACACGAGCAAATAGTCATTAGTTTGAGTGATTCGGTTGACTTCCGACTCGGATTTCATGGGAGGAATTTTGTGTTCTAAAAATCGCCTGTAGTTTACAAAAAAGTTTGCGTCTTGCACAAGATAGAGCCAAATACTGGATATTAACTTCACAATATCGTCTGATAATGAATCTGATTCGGAGTACTTGGTTGCATCCGTGTAGGTCTAAAAAATGTATACAAAATACTTTACAATTGAATAACAAGCTTTCCAGACAAATATTGTTATTTAATTCTCGTTTTCGAATTACCTCAATAATCCGAAGCAACACAGCACTCGGAACGTGGGGTGTGTTCAAACACCTCAGGCACTTGTGAATGATTTGCTTCATTGCAAACGCCAACGTGCTATCTCTTTTCATAGCGGCTGTCACAACTGGACACTTGGCGAGAAGAATCTTTCCCAGCTCCAAGAGTCTTGAAATGTCCTCCTCCTTGTTTCGGTAGAACATGTTGAAACGATGAATCTGAGTAAATAATTCTTGGTCGGATAGTTTCTGCTTCTTCTTGTGATCAAACTCGACCCTCCACCCAGTTCGAACTTGTTTGCGATCCAGACATCCCCGAAAAAAGCCTTGAAGCTTTAAAAGTGCGGCTTGTTCTTGACGTTCTCTCTGAAACCCAATAAATAAATGATTAATTAATCCTCTAAACAAATAGTAGTGTAGTTTTTAAAGTAAAATTATATCTCACCTCCCGTTGCTTTCTTTCGGCATCAGCCCGTTGGATAAGGGCTTCTCGATGTTCCGTGACTCTGGAACTGCCTCCCAAAGTTTGAGTCGGCTTTCGACGAAAATCACCTTGAAATAAGAATTGGGACATGGTTCCCTTTCCACTGGATGAAGTAAACTACAAGCAAGTCAGGAACGTTGGATTAAAACTCTTTTACAAAAAAAAATACTTATTG
>JAAXNX010001278.1:0-18860 GCA_036491905.1 Folsomia manolachei
ACTCCCACCTCCTCCTCCCCCACCACCACCGGAACTCCAACCACCTCCGTTGCTGGATCATTGGCGAATGGAATTGGATCAGGGAGCGGTTCTGGAGGGGGTTGGGGCAATGATGATGACGATGACGACGATGGAGGTGGTTGGAGTTCCGGTGGTGGTGGGGGAGGAGGAGGTGGGAGTGGTGGCTGGAATTCAGGTGGGGGTGGTGGTGGCTGGAATTCCGGGGGTGGGGGAGGAGGTGGGAGTGGTGGTTGGAGTTCCGGTGGTGGGGGTGGCGGTGAAGGAGGTGGCGGTTGGAATTCAGGTGGGGGAGGTGTTAATGGTGGCTGGGGTTCTGGAGGTATTATAATCAAAACTCATGAACTCATGAAGAATTTAAAATTGCAACTTCTGAAATCTTATAGGCGGCGGAGATGGTCAAGGGCGGTATGCACCTGGTGGAGGTTGGGGTCAATCCATGTTTAATCAGGGCCAACCTGGAAATCAAGGGTGGGGATCGGGAAGGTATGGCGGTGGCTGGAACGACAATAATCAAGGAAATCCAGGATGGGGTCAATCAAGCCACCAAGGACAAGGTAATTCAGGCTGGGGACAGAATAATAATGGACAAGGCAATTCAGGTTGGGGGCAAAATAATGGTGCAGGCTGGGGTCAAAATAATAATAACCCCCCAGGATCAAACAATCAAGGTTGGGGTCAACAGCAGAACCACAATAATAACCATAATCATCAAGGCTGGTCCTCCTCTGGCTCTGGCAATAATAATATAAATAATTCACCCACCAATCAAAATAATCCAAGTTCTAATCCAGTCGCAGCCGCAGCCATTCAACCAAGCGGTACTAACAATGTACTTCCCAACGCAAATGCCAACAATAGCCCCCAGCAGCAGCAAGCCAACCCTACCAGTAATAGTGGGGCATTAAGTTCAAATAATAATCCTAGTCAACAACAACAACCCTTTCAACAGCAACAACAACAGGGTCAAATTCAGCCACGGGGTCAACTTCAACAACAACAGCCTCAGCAACAGCAAGAACAACAACAACAGCAACAGCCACAATTTCAGCAAGGGTTGCAAGGACAAACAGGGTTCCAAGCAAGTCAGGGAGTTGGGGCAGCATTTTTTGCCAATGCGAACCAAGGGTAGTAGACTTATCACTCGTCGTCTCATCTCACTAGTGAAAAGACTTTTTAATACTGTGTAGATAAGTTCATTTACTATATATATTGCTTAATTACCTACTTATTGTGCTGTAAGTGTTATAATTAAACGCCAAAGTATTCACATACAACAGTTTAATCTACTGACAAGTGGCAATGATAACTAAAAGTAGTTTGGTGTAAATAGTTTATAGCATGTGCTTTCCAAATGATATTCTTGATATTTACATGTTATGCTTTTAAAGTTGTTCGTCAACGGAATAAATCAATTTTTCAAATGTGATCAAATCCATATTTTGTCGGAGGAGGTGCAATAAAACCCAATCAGATAGCTGCAGTTTTTTTACAACTTGCCTCCCATGAAGGCTCGCTCCGGGTGAGTCAATGCCCAAACTCTGACATCGGAAGCGTATCTTTAGGTTAAGAAAACAAGTTATACTTAGATATCACTGGAATAACAACGGCACAATACAACTCATACCGACAACAAAGTCATGCAGCGGTAGACGAACGCGGCTAAGGCGACAAAAGCCACGATGGCCAACCTGAAATTAAATAATAAATCACATAATTGTCACATACAAATTGCACATTTACTATGTAAGTATTTTCTTGTAGAATACATTTTTAGCATAACTAACCAAAACCACAAAAACGTAAACATCTTCTCGTTAATAATGTTCAAGGGCAGCAAACACAAGGCGTCAAATCTCTGGATAGTTCCAGATGGTCCGTACGTGTTACTGCAGATTACAAGTTAAAACTGCAATATCCATACCTGTGTAATTCCATATGTGTACGAGTTAAATTTCAATATTACAGATTGCATTTGGTCACCCGAGGAAATACTTTGCTCATGGGGTCCATTCTGTCTTCAGGATCTTTTTCTAAGAAGGCAAGGACTTGTGGTCCATCTATCCAAATAAATAAAATAAATTTCCATCTGTTTGTAGAATTTAAATTGAAAAGTCAGAAATACAAAGATGTAATTACACGTAGAAAATTCCTTTCCCAAGAAAAGATCCGTAATATACATGCAACCCCCGAGGACAACAAGATTTAAAAATTCACAAAAGAGAAAAGCTGTCGCCCAGCCACAATGGGTCCCTGTTGAACGAATGATGTATTCAGATAACATGCAAATTTGTTTGCTTTTGCAGGATTTCGCCACGGGAAGCTCAGAAATCTATAACAATTCCTCAGCAATTAGTATGTAACACAAGTTTGTACAAATTCAAACAAAAATTAAGGGCAAAAAGTTTTATTATACGTTCAAATCTTGAACAAGCTTTTTTAACTTGTTGTCGTCAACAGCCTTCCAAATTGAATGTGGGACAATAAACATCATTCCCATGAAAAACAGGTAGAAAGGAACCTGTGAAATATAATATTCTGTCCAGAACCTCAGTCAAAAATGTAACATTTTGCATTACCCAAACATAGTAAGCGTGGTAGACTTTTTCATTCATCCCTTCAATATATCCAGGGCCACCAAGACTCGCGGAAGTATGATAATCCATCTTTACCAGACTGGTTTTAGGATTGTAGGGAATCTAGTATTAATTACCAAAAATAACAATTAAATATAAATAAAGTTGGCGTTGATAAGTCACTCACCGTAAATGTTGTATGAATATAACAATACGTTTCCAAAACTTTCTTCGGAATGATGGGGTCAGTTCCGGTATCTGTTTTTAGTTTTAGACTGTTGTAACTTTTCTTTTTGCAACTATATATGCATTTTTAGGTGCATTAAATTTTAAGTAGTTAATACCTTCTTGCATATGGACACATTTTATGTGGTTTCCGATATATTCGTTCATGCAGACGAGGGCGGAGAAGAGAATGAAAATTAGGGCTGTTACCCGGTAGTGGAGACGAAACGTCCAATCATCAATCCGAATTTTTGGAGCACCCTTCGAAATCAGGAGTGGTTTCGCAAGACTACTAACGGTGCTTAAGAGAGTCGACATTTTTTTATGTAATTACTAAATTTCCCTGAATCTTGGAATTATGGCTCTGAAGCTACTACCCACTAGCGAACCGATCTGTACTGAGATGCAAATAGTGATGAATATGAGACGAATATTTTTTTTTCTTAGACGCTCAAAAGTCTTTGCAGAATAAAGACTCGATTTTCAAGTAATTGGAATATTTGCAATTGTCTGGTACTTTCTATATCTGCAATCTTGAATACATCTGTCATCTCTTAAGTAGTTCAACGAAAATAAATTGAAATGGGTCAGATTGCATTCATTTTTTGATTCCAATTTTATTGAATAAATAAATATGTTACCAGGTTCAAAATGTGGTTTAACTCACTCTGTACATTCTTGAGCGAGGAGTGAAGATGTCAATGCAGCTTATTAGAAAGGAATTCAAGCAATAATGAACTATACCCATGAATCAATTATCAATGCTAATCAAAAGATACTCCTGCATGTTTCAAATCTTAAGCTAAAAGCCTTCTTGTTTCGGCTAATTCTCGGAAAAGGTGTCACTAAAGACTGCTAAGTACGGGCATTCCTCGCCAAACGGAATTGGTCGAATCGGAGTATGGAGCTGTTTTCATAACTTAGCCATTATCTCAGAAACACACTGGTTTAGCGTCATTTTCATCGGCACACATAAAAAGTGTTTAATAATGGGTTCAAAAATAGAGTTTATTTCGTATCTTATCTTATCATCGTCTCTTTATACTTTTTTTTCATAATATTTACCAGTCTTCTGAAGCTTAAATTATTCTTATACCAATGAATATGCTCTGATTGTACACGGCAATAGAGATATTTAACACATGCAATGTCACACATTCGAATTTTAATTTTAGCAGTTTAGACTTTGTGAATTTTAGTTTGCAGTAACATTATTATCGACATATCTCCAACGTGTATTACATAGAAATTCTTCAAAAAGATGGACGTGGAACACAGACTTTTTAGTTTCGAACCAAGGAATTATGCTTTTTAAACATAGTTTGTAACAGTTACTGTTTTTGAAAGATCTGTGAAGCAATCTTACTGCTAAGGATTGCCATTTCTTCTAAATCTTTCAGTTTCATAAATTGTTTCTTAATGGACTTTATCAAATATTTTTATAAAGTATCATCTTATCAGTCTCTTACAGTTTCTCATTCGTACTTAAATCAAAAAAATAATATAGCTGTCAATAAAATATTTGTATAAATATAAAAATATAGAAACTGTCACATTCCTTGAAAAGTCAGAAAATAATAAAGCAAGAATTATTCAAAAGAAAATCAAACTAACTAGTACGTCAGATCAAAATCTGGCTTGAATTATTTTTATTAATTGGTATTATTTACCCCTTTAAAGCTGCTACGCAGTATGGTGCATACCTAATGTGGAAGTTTTATTCATTCACTGAGGGTGTAATATTCGAACTGCATGGATATTAATAAATGATTTTCTTGGGTACCTGTGACGCTATGATGCATAATGGTTAACAAATGGTCACTAAATCTTAAAACAGTTTGTTGCTCATTACCAAAATTTCTATACACATCACAACATCTCATGAAACTGTTGTACATTTTAAATACTAAAAATTCCCGTTTCAATTCATACACTTAACACACATATTTTACTGCATTTTACATTTGTACAAGAAAATAGATTATATACAAGTTTTGCTTCATGCTAATTTGAGCTTATTTCCCAAAAAGTTACGTGAAGCTCGATAGTTCTCCATTTTATGTATTTTTTATAAATACCCATTACCAAAATATAAATTTTGTATTTCAATTAAGTACATTTCGTTATTCTTTACAGGTTAATTACGGCAAGTGGTCCATACATTTTACAGTAGCTCTTATTCACACCTCAATTAAAATTATAAATGATTGTTTGGCTCCAAACTTTTATGAGAGTGGATATTATGTGACTTCTCAACGACGGCATCCAGACTTGTCAACTTTCGGCCGATGAACCTGGAAGTAGTAACAAAAAACCAGGTGAATCCAGGGTCAGTATTACCGTACTAAATTTCATTCAGTCCCAATTATATGCGCCGTGCAGCAGTTGCATGCATTCCCTAATTACCCAGTGATCTAGTCATTGACAGTCTAGTCTTGAAGTCAAAGTTCAACCAATTATTGTTTACACTTAGCAAAAAAGGTAGAAATTTAATCCGCTTCAAGCTAGAAAAGTGGGTCAGTCGTCTACAATACTTGATTATTTGTCTTAATTTTTCTTCTGCATTAAATGAGGTACGGAGGGTGGAAATAGGCAAAGATTGAATGTAATAGAAAGATTCAAAATATGTTCATGGTTAGAAAATATTCACAATGATACCTCATTCAAGACAGGTGAATTAAAAAAACAACATATCAGTCATTAGTAATTTAGTAAGCATTTTAAAATGTTAATTACAATTACTTACCACATGATGAGTATAGGAACAACGAGTAGAGCTGCAGCCATGAGAAATATGAGTCCCTTTAGAACAGGAAACCACTGTCGGGTTAAGGGATACAGGCTGTTGAATACTAAGGAAGCACTAAGGGTGCAAATGTCCTGAAAACAAAAAAAATACTATTAACTTTGCCATGCCAGAAATAATTTAAGTAGCTGGTATACCTCCAGAATTGCAACGAAGGCGAATATTTTGCCTGGAATGTTTAAAATAAAAATTCATAGCACTATTTATTTAATTAAATTTTGCTCATATTCAGCTTTACTTTGTTCGTTTCACATTAGAAGAAAATTATAGAAACTACAACTGTACCATGACAAGAAAACAAAAATAACGTCATCGATTATTAAATTCGCATGAAATTGCACGATATCCAATAAAAATTCGCATTACTAACAATGCAAACATGAAGAAGCTGCTGCGAGCGAGTGCCAAAATTGTAACTTAACAAAACTTCATTGAGTTTGAGTTAAGATGTTCAAATCTTTCTGAAACGGACTTGTCATTTGCCTACTATTGAATCGAATTCTCTTCAACTCGACGGACTTTCACTGATTTCATTTAAAAATTGAAAATCGAGGTTGCTGCAGCGGTGAACTAGATCCTGATAAGTGCATGAGTATCTGTCTATGCACATTTGTGTGCAACACAGCTTGACTTTACCGAGATTGATAAATGATTGGTAAAAATTTCCCTTTCGTTCGTCAACCTACTTTTCATATTCAATTAAGTTTCGTCGCTTCTTTTTCTGCATTCAATTCTTTATATTTATTTTGTCTATTTGCAATTATTATTTTGTGTGCAAATTTTGATCTCTTCTAAATTTTCTAAAAAATTTGTTTTTTTTGTTTAGACGCAGTTATTTTGTATGAAATCACCATGCACTTGCGATTCCTTTTGCTTATAAATTCGACTTGAAGTGGGTGGTAACAACAATCGAGAGTGAAACTTAACAAGATATTAAGCTTACCTTGTTCATCAGGGCTGACCAGTTTTGACAGGAGAGATCTTGTGGCAGGTATACTAAAGAAGCTGCATATTGCCAAGATGGGCACTGAAAAGGATTTTAAGAATAATGTCCAATTAAACATAATAAAGTTACGATGAAAATCAATTTGCAAAATAAGTTTAAAACAGCCATGTGCTCACCCATGAATGCGACGGTAGTGCTGGGACTCAGAGCGTACAAAATTAGGCCTGCAATTCTCGAGCACAAACCAATAATGCAAACTGTGCTGTCTCTGACTTGGAAATGCTGGAAAAGTGGCATCCCTAAATTCAAAATTTTGGTTTTTATTATATTTACGATCTTTATGAGCAACCTAGTGCATAATGCATCTTTGTTACAATTTTGTAATAAGTTCTAACCAATCAATAGAACCAGGGTTCCGAGCATGTACTTTAACCCGAAATAGTAAGAAAATGTCTTGTGGGTCCATTTCAAAGGTTCCCCTTTTGCTGTAATTAATTGAGACTTTTATTTTACAAAAATAAAGGAAAAAATAAGTGAATAGTTATTTAACTTACCAAACAGGTATGCGACATCCAACTCACCTGAAATGAAAATCAATTTAATATTTTATGTATAGCGAACAAGAAGGAAACCATGTCACGGTTGTAAATTGCATAACAAAGTATTTTTTATGACAAGTCACAAGTCATCAAACCCAAATTGAAATGCAGTATACGTATATCATGATTGTAAATTCGACTGCATTTTAAGAGAAAATATTTGTACACTTTCTGCGGGTGATATTCGTAAAGGGCGAGAAGATTTTTTTGGCATTTATTTTTATGCAAACATAATAATCTTGAGTTGAAACGAATATGCTAATGTTTGCTATTATTGCATCTTCCAAAAAACTGGCATTGACTCAGCAAAATATTTTCATGTTTATTGATTATAGTTAGTAAAAATTTCTTTGTACTGTTTTCTTCCAATAACGTAGCTCTAAGTACTTGCCCTTGAATATTGTTATTTGTAATATTTTGGCTCAAAACTCTATGTAGTTTCTTATTCAGTACTGTAGTACCACGCAAACAAAACGAGTTGATGAATCCTTATTTAAATTATTTTTATTCTTCATGGGAAATACGAAATGATTAGAATTTTAAATTGAACTGGAAAAAATGGGTTCCATAAATAAATGAAATGCTCTCTTTACAATACAACACAACTGCAAACGAATCTCCTACAAAATTGATAAACACTTTTCCATGTTTTCGACACAACATGCAATAATTTCTATTTTTCAAACCAGTGAATGGGAAACTGTTTCTATTCATGCTTCTAATAAGTGGTTGCCAATTTTAAATTACCATAAATCATAAGAAAATGAATAACACTCAAGCAGTGCTTACCAGCCGTGATCATCATTCCAATGTATCCAGCTATCAATGTCAAAATGAGGTACGCTCTTCTTCCTCCTTCTCTATTTTTAACCACCGTTTTCAAGGCCGCAAAGAAGTGCTCAGCTCCAAAATATCTGGAGCAACAGGAAATATTTCTCGTATCTTCTAATTCTGAAGAATTTCTCGATCTCCTTAAAATATTTCTTTGCTCGTCCTCTGAAGCGGCGGTGGAAGAGCCATCTTCAAATTGAGAGTGGCCTCCTCCTGAATCCAGAGGTTGATATCTCGTTTGATTGTGGTGATGATGGAATGGGTCCTCCTTATCCAAGTGATAACCAACTTGCTCAAGTTGAGTTGTCGTATCAATATAAATTCCCATTGGCGGTGATCTTGTCATATCTGGTAAAATCATCCACGTTATCCCTTGGAGATGACAACAATTGTTCCGCGCATTCAAGGTCGCGTGTGCTACCTCCACCTTCCGCTAGAATTGAAGACTTTAAGGATGATGACACCACGGAAGAGGAGGATGCTGCGGAACGTGGTCTAATGTCGTGATCCCCATCATTCTCTTGCACGATGTGATTACGACCATCCTCCTCATTTTACTTCCTTAACAAAAAAAATTGCATAAAGAAATGCAAGGGCGTAACAGGTCAGCATGAACACGAAGGAAAATCCATGCCCAATATATTCCAGGAGACTTCCGGACAGAAATGGGCCAATCGTACCACCAAGAAAAATCATTGCCTCCAACCTTGAAATACGAACCGTTCTATTTTCCTCTGAGCTGATGGCAGACACGTAACTCATACAACTCATGATACAAGATACAAATCCTCCAAAAATTCCAGAAAGGAAGCTTGCAAAAAATATCCACTCAATCCTAAGGTGAGGTTGAAAGGCCAGGACGATATATACAACACATGCTAGTACACCACCCAAGGGTGGAAATACAATTGGATATTTCCTCCCAAAACGGTCTGACCATGAGCCAAGATAAATTGCGATGAAGATTGAGGGAAGTACGAGAGAAGTGGTTGAGAGGAGGATGAGATGGGAGGATTTTGCTTGAACAGCTTCAGCCTCCTGTTTAAATTCTGGAGACTGAAGGTTATCACAGGTGGAGGTCGGGTAGGATTGGAGACATGACCTCGAGTAGACGAGGTCTTGGAAGGACGCGTATTGGGAAAAGATAGAGAGCATGTAAAGGAAAAGGATAGGCTCTACGGTAATTTCTGAAAGAAAATGCCGCAAGGCTGAGCAACATCTTGAGCCTGAAAAAATTAGGAAAAATTAAGATGGATATGCAGTTTTGTTATTTTTGGAAAATCAATATGCACATGCGTTTTAAGCAAATCCATGACTCTTACTTGATATTGTCATCATTCTGCTTTCTCTTCTGGAAACTTTGTTAAATTGGATTTGGGGATGGGTCACCAAAAATTGTGGTTGTGTTCCACTATGTCCTCCTTCCCCTTTCAGAGGAACTACCGCAGATACAGAATTGTAGTCATTCACACCAAATCCCGTATCAAATTCCAGCTCTTTTCCAGATTTTGGAAATAATGACCCTGGCGAAAGCCAGCTAAGCCATTTGGATTTTATTTTAGGGCTCATTTGTCTTTGGTTTGGTTACTTTACTCACTGGTTATACACTCACTAGCGTATTGTTATCCAACAATGCATCTTAATGGCTCAATTAATTAGTGTTTTGAGGACCTATTTATATATAGGCATTTTGTCCAAAAAAATCGAAGAAATTCACTTTTGTTTAAAGCATATATTACTTGACAAAGTTTGGAGCACAGTCAATACTGCCAATTGTTAAACTACATTCCATTCCATCTGCAACGTAATAATTGTTGTATAAGGTTTTATGTAGGAATGTCAAAATGAAGACCTTGCTTCCAAGTTCACGATTAATTCGGATTGGTTTGCTGGGATTGCCTGTTTTGCACTATACATGCAATATGGGTCTTTCTCACGCTGTTCGATTAACATGGGATGATTTTCAAATTGCTCACTGGTGTCATTTCTTCAATAGTATCTGGAACAAAACAATGAGAACATTAAACGTCTTCTTGTTCCAAAAGAAGTCAATTCTATTGTACTGAAGAATTTGTTACAATTCAATATTTTATTTTCGGTATAGGTCGATGGTTTCATTGTAAATGGCTCATTTTAGCATTAACTTAACTTAATACCGCGGTGGTGGTCTAGCTCGACATGGAACGTACACATTATTTTTCGGAGAAGCATTTTACGACTTACTTCAGGGGTCAATAATTAAGAAGTTATACAATGAAAATAAAACGCATTTAGTTAACTGCTTTTCAAAGTCCGTCTTCGATTGAAAAAATGAGCCCTCTGCCAAGTATAAACTAACAATGTTCGATACTGTATTTTCATAATCTTAGGACTAGATTATATTTTAAGAATTTTGAGAATTTTGAAAATTAAAAGGCAGAAGTGCAACAATGATACAAACAAGTATTGTTGATTGATTGATTTAGCAGACCTTACTATTATAGACGAAGGGACAAAAAAACGCAGACAGATTAAACGATAACTAATTTCGCATCAAATGGATAATGTGGGTCATTTTTTAGGCATATGTATTTTTGAGGGACGTAAACTTTGCGCATTTTTTATTTCATGTAGTACAGGTACAATAATTATGTCAATCTAATAGTAAGTGCTAATGAAGTATGAACTTATTACGCTAATATATGCA
The DNA here is from genome assembly GCA_036491905.1 of Folsomia manolachei. Taxonomy (NCBI): domain Eukaryota; kingdom Metazoa; phylum Arthropoda; class Collembola; order Entomobryomorpha; family Isotomidae; genus Folsomia; species Folsomia manolachei. The sequence goes on from JAAXNX010001278.1 coordinate 10,688, forward strand.
CATGTGAATTATAATGGGCTTATTAATTAGCACATGTTTTGCACAACAATTTGATAAAAAGAGTTTGGAAGGCATATGCTACAAAGTAAAAATGACAATGAAGTGTTTTCCATCCGAGCTTCGCTCAGATGTTAAATGTTTGCTTGGAATCTGTAGCTTCATGTGTAGAAACAAAGTCGCATGCAAGTATTGCAGGAGTTCAAATTTTGCATATAATGACAAAAGCTTTTAGCGTTTAGGTCTAACACTATATCTTTTTTACCAAAATTACTGACATGTAACTTTTAATTAATCCTATTATTAGTTGGCAACTGACCTTAAGTAACTTCTGTTGGATATTCAAATGCAGAAGAAGATAAAACCTGATTTCTTGCTCTTCTTTACTGGAGTTCTAATAAGCGCAAAAAAGTTGCGAGGATTCACTCAATTCCAAAAGACAACACTGTACAATAAGATCTTTGACTTGGACACGTTTTGTCCTTGAGACAGTGCGTCTGGTCAATAAATTTGCATACGCGACGATCACCTCTTAAATTACGTAAATTGTTTTATTCACAAAATTGTTAACCCATCATTACGCTGAAGACACTTCATTAAATAATGATTTTATTTTATGACACCACAAGCCGGCACTAACTCTGTCTCAATCACAAGTACGACATGAGACTAGTTGGACTGATGAATTTAGTTTGAGACAAAATATCACTACTTGTGCTGGCTCTCGCCTGTAACCACCAAAGTGTAATCCACGACTGATAAGTACACTCCGCAATGATCGGATCTTTATTGAGAAGTCTTGCAAACCGTGCAACCTTTAACTTATATGATGCAGACTATATTATTGGAGTTTTGGATTTGCTACCAACACAAGCCATGAATTGAAGGACTTTGATAGCCAAATGCAGAGTAGGTTTAAATCACGCACGTTGGTTTAAGACCTGACAGAAGTGGATACATGGAAGTTATATATTTAAGTATAATGCGAGGTGCGTTCCATAATTTTCTAGGTATGGAAATGCACAGCATACACCAGAAAGACAATTGTGGTTAGCCGTGGCTTGTGAGTTTGTGGGGCACTACAATCAGTAAAGAGTAAGGTACTACTAACCAATCATATATCCGGTAGATTAGCTAAAAGTGTTATAAAGTTCAAAATCTTATTGGAGTTAAATTATTGCAGAAACTTAATCAATGCAGGTGTGTCTATGATTTCAACGTTTACCTGACCATTTTTTGTACTGGATTTGCATGGTGGCAATTCAGGTGGTTAATTAGTATGAATGAAGATGATGCTGGAACAATACATTCTTTTCTTGTTAATCATTCTTCTACAACAGTGGCAAGTACAAAGTCTTCAGAACCGAAGCCTTTTATGTGATGATTAAACATTCATTAGAAAAAGAATGATCGTGAATGTTTTTTCAGTTCTTTAACGTTTCTAATGATGATGTGATTGCAAGCTCAAACACCTGCCGAAATTCCAGGCTAATATTTTACTATATCGTACGTGTCATACTTAATGATTTGAGGAATAAGTTTACACAATAAGACGTTTGTAGTAAAAGGATTGGTGGTTTTGGTTTCTCAGATGACTAACCTAAGAATGCAACAAAAATCTAGAACAATTTCCAGTTCCCGACAAACAGCTTAGTCTTGTCGTCTTATTGTATGACATGCAATTCAATAGTGCATGCCTGTGCACGAGATTCATGCGCACATTTAGAATTTAATCGTATTTTTAACTAATTGCTAATTTTTTAAATCACTGATTATTTCAAGAGTATGTAATTTTTATCAAATTATTTTGATTGCGATTTGCAAGTATTTATTGTGAATAAGAAGTTAAAACCGGTTTTTGTTTAGCGAATATTTATGAATGTTTTGAGTCTAGTTTTAGTAATATTCTTACATGTTGTATGCCGGCAGCCACGAGACAATTTTGTTTCATGTGCGTCTCCTCTAAAGATTTCATCTTCCGTTTTGAAGGAAATTTGGTATGATTTGATTTCACTTTACATCAATGTACAAACTTCGTTCATTTCGTACACATGCAAATTAAATCAACACAAATAAAATGAAATTGTTCTTGTTGCCTTCTTGAGGCAAGTTATTCCTTTCAGTTTATTGCAATCACATAAATCTCTTATTTGAGGAATTTTACGAGCTCTCCTGCCACACAAATGTCAATCAATGTGTAATTGGAAGTCTCCGACTTACTTTACTTTGCTTCTTCGAGTCAATCTGTAGTATTAGAATCAGCCATTCATGCCTATGTGGCTTACTATACCGCTGATTACAGATATACTAAATTTTAAATTTAATGTTCAAATCACACAAATTAAATGATTTTGTAACCGATACAACTTTGATTTTTAATTGTCGTTTTTAGTAAACCACAAGTTGTAAACCAAACTCCACTAACGCGATATTTATTGTGAGTTACCTGGAGGGACAGTGTACGTTATATATATTATCATTGATATATGGAACTTTATCATACTTATCTCTCATACCATCACAAGTTCGACCTTGGTTCCTATTTACCTGGGGTATTGAAACAAGTTCGATACTTGAAATAACAAGTAAAATGCAATTCAAACTGATCTAATTTTATAAGGTGATTGACTGAAGAAGAAATTCGATTTAATCCCGATATTTCCAATTTGTTGCATAAGTTATAGAGTGCTACTCACCTAGTGAAATTTTGATAAACAAAAAAAGTAAAGATGCTTGATAACTCACGCCTACGGAATTACAAACTACAATACGAATTGCATGCAAATTATGAGTTTCGCACGAATAAATAAAAAAAGTTTTTAAAACTTTCCATGAGTAATGCTCGATTATAATTAGTTAACTTAATTCAAACAAATAAGTATTTTGTATAAGTAATCAAAATACAGCTTTTGATGTCATCTTGAAAACTCTAATTTGTCAACGACAAACCACTGGTTTTGATTCCTTATATCGGTGTGGTACAATAATGTATAAAATTCGTTGAGTGACAACATTCTCGGTTTATGAGCTCGTTGTCTTTTCTACTATCAAGTTTGGATTTTTAATATATTTTACTTCAAATCAAAATTGAATAAAGGTGTCATCTCCAGTCTGTAATTTCGCCGACCAAGTCTTTCTCTAGACGTTTGCTACTTTCTGTACATACCTTGTCTTTACTGCCTGTGACTTGTGCTTCGTCAGTTTACTCACTATACTCCAAGCTTCTTGTGAATATGTAAATTTGCATCACCAACCAGTATGGAAATTTTAACGGCATATAGGACTACATGCCCGTAATAACTTCAGAATTTTATTAGTCTCTTTTTGAGCTATGACTCATCCACTACTTCCAAGAAATATTTCGAAAGATGAATACAATTAGCACAACTTTGGAATCAGAGTAAACTCCGAATGTCAAAAAAGTCAAGTTGAAGGAAACATCTCTAAAATTGCGTAATATTGCTGCCTACGGGTGACTGCTATTTATACGTTAATAGTATTCTCGAGACCGAAAACAAACACAGATATGCACAGATTCTGTTTTGTAAAGTAAATTCATAGCAGTTGTAACAGTATCAGCTAAGAAAGTAGCAAATGGCAATTACAAATTTAAGAATAACATTAATAGCTTGCTACTTGTGCTGATTTTTCATTAAAAGTACTAAGAAACAAGTTTGCGCAAGCTTTGCCGAGGTTTTATGGTTAAAGCTCGCAATGTCATATCAAAATAGCAATGGTTTATGAATCTCTACAAGTACACTAGGATCAATATTGTAAAACAAATTCTCTCAATAACATCAGTCGCCCAAAAGCCAATGTCAATGTCATTCCGATACCTCAATGTCAAGCCCTATCCAAACAACAATCAAACAAAATATATAATTGCACGCCACTTCGAACTTACAGCTTAGCTTATCCAGCAATTCGGAAAAATGATTCCATCAGCAGTTTTTTAAGCCAATCGTGTGAGTTTCATGAACTCTTTAATCATGAATTTCACCAGATTACACAATACAATGCAATCAAATTCATTAAATATTGGGTCGCCATTGCACTTATAATTTAAACACCTCACATTTACTCAGGAATAAAATTAGAATTCCCATGTTCACATCCCCATATTCATCCAAAAAAGCATGTAGGCATATTCCAACACTTTCTTCTCATGTAAACCTTGATCTTTCCAATTTAAAATCGGAAAGTATGTCTGCTTGGTAAAGGCGTCTGTCAAATTCACTCAGAATTTCCCATATTGTTGAATTCCCGTTTCATAAACAAGTTACGAAACAAAGTTCAATAAACCAAGTCCAGAGCTTGACGAGAGTGAAAGGTGTTTTCACTTCACTCAACTTTCACTTTATTGTGCATGCCTTGAAGACATGAACAACCTTGCTCTCCCATCATGAATCTGCCGGAATCATACAAGAGCTCGCAATCCGTACAAACTGTGATGTGAAGCTCGTTCTACTGTCAATTGAAAACAGATCAAAGCCAAAATGGAACAGAGCTTTTGTAAAACGGATCCAACTATAATTTATGCGATAGTCTTGTAGTTGATGCCTTATAGCTTCGTACCTAGCGGATTGAGTAACATGTTTAATTAAACACGCCACTAGAATGGTTCAAGAGGGGTGCCAAAACGGAGAACCTTGAATTTTCAAATATATCCGACTGAGAGAGTAAATGAACAAGATTAAAGTAAGCAAATTAAATGAGGGGATCCGTTTTACAAAAGCTCTGTTCCATTTTGGCTTTGATCTGTTTTCAATTGACAGTAGAACGAGCTTCACATCACAGTTTGTACGGATTGCGAGCTCTTAGCAAATTAAATGAGGGGATCCTCCTCCAATAGAGTTTTTCTCATACCATTCATCCATCATGGATCTGTTATTGTCTTTATCACACTCTGGGATGGAGAAGAGTATGGAAGAAATAAGTTTAAAATAAAATATACAAAAAAACTTGTATAAGAAGCAATTACTCTCCTACGGCTTCTGACTCCAAACTCATTCACTAATTCATGGATTGAGTTAATCTTGAAAAGTAACCAACTCTACAAAACCAGTCCAGTCCACTCTAATTACTAATATCAAGTCGCATTTGGTTATGTACATAGTTTTACTTAGCAGGGTGGTGATACTGACTGACTACCCTATATTTATCTAATTATCCTTTGACTGGAACGAGAGAGAAGGCTTCTAAGCATCTTCATCAAATGTTGAGATTCGTATAAAAAGTGAGAAACCTTTCCATTATTCCAGGAGGGTTAAGGATACACATTCATCCAGTGGTTATAGATATGGATGTAGTATGTTCTTGAAATGGCACGCAAATAATCTACTCGTATAAGTCAGGCCTTCTTGTAAAATTTTATGATTCCGGACTCAGCCGGATAGGAGAGAAGTATTAATGAAATTTGGGATATTCGGACTGTGTTGAGGTGAAGGTGCTTCGAGTTCAGATCAGTAAACAGGCGTCCGGCCATAGATTAATGGACAACATAAAGCGAGTAAATAACAGATCTGGATGAGTGTTTGAATGAAACTGAGAGGAAGGTCAAGTTCAAGTTTAAAGTTTTTCATGGCTATGCACTCGAAGAAAATAACATTGAATCTGATGGGCATAATAACAACCGATACATGACGTGGCAAATTGTACAGATATTTTTCAGAGTTAATTTTGATATACAGTCAGCCAAAGTCGTAAAAATCAATGCAACTCAAGCAATTTCCTTCTCGTCAATTTGTATGTCAAACACCGATTTCTCTGGGGTCCACTGGTCACCAGTTTAATTTCATATTTTATTAATTTTTATGATAATATTAGTTTTGCGATTTTGTTATATCTATATAATGTTTTTCTACACAAACTCCTAATATTATATCGTTAAATTAATTTTTTTTATATAAAGTCTCTTCAGATGTTTGCAAATGTTCTGCAGATTTGTCGTGAAGTAAAAACTGTTGAAAGACCAAAGAGTAAATGATGTGAGGCTGTGATGCATTTATAAAAAACTGTGTGTTTTAATAAGTTAAAAAGGATGCAATTTAGTTTGATTACGTCAACGAAAAAGTCCTGCATTGCAACATTTTTTATAATATGCTTTCTGAAAGTAGAAATATGAATAAAATTAAAGACAATAATTTGACAATCTCAAATAAAAAGTGTCAAGTGCCATTCATTTTAATAGATGGTCTCATTCATTCATCCGTTATGATATAATGCAGATTCAGCAAAAAAATAAATAATTGAATCACATCATACCGCATAGTGTTGGGTTAGGTTGGGAATGAAACTTGGCCTGAATTCTGAGAATTTGTCTATTTTAAACATTTTAATGTTTCTTTCTTAATTGCACTGCATGCTATGGGATCATTACCATTTTTTAATTTACCGTTAATAACTAACCCACATTCTTAAATATTCTCAGACTGGAAATTATTTCAGAACAATAATTGTTGTCGAAAAAAGTTAAGTAACCTTTTTGATGATCCCGGAACGTTGTAATGAGTTCTGTACTTTGCTTTATAAAACTTTGGTATTTACTGTCAAAGGTACGAGACACGAAATTGAATGGGTTCTCCGAATTGAATTAATTTTAAAGGCGAAGTTTTCAACTATGAGATTATTTGTTATACGAGTTTAATAATTTGTAATTGGCATTTTATGGGTTGGATACGGTTCATTGGGCAGGTGATATTTGTGCACCATCATCAGATAAACTGATATTGATTTGTGATTTAGATTCGGTGCGATTGTACGTTATTGAATTTCCAAGAATCGACCGAGTGGTGTGAGCAGTTATCAGCAAATTCAAAGTTTTAATCTGAGCTAACTTTGGCACACTCATTAAAATTGAATTTATGAAACCAAAATTACAGAATATTTAATGGGATGTTCAGCGCATTGAATTTTTCAGAAGTAAAAGCAATGTTTTTATATCACATACACAAGGTTGGATTTTGTGACCGTGAACTAAAATTGTAATCCCAAGAAGAGACTAAATAGCAACCAGTTAATTAAGCAATTAAAAATTTGGCATGATTAAGTTAGATCCAGTGTGAATTTTTAAATTTTTTATGCATTGCACATAATCACTAAACTAAAGCCATTAAGTCAATTAGCCGGTTTAAGCTACACTTCACTTTGGAATGATGTCAATAAGATAACTGTTTCCCCGAAAATCTGTTAAAACTGGTCATTATGTCATTGTGTTAAAATGGTCTCACCGTGCTGGAGCGTGTGAAATGGAACAATTGACATGCTCCTGACATTAATGTTTTTATACGATTCATATCAAAACTATGTATTAAACTAATACATAATGTATAGAATTGGCTAGGCGTGTAAATTTAATAACTGCCTCATTGTGCACGTCCAAGCTGTTACCTTGAAAAAATCCTGACTAACGTCTATATACAATAACATACTTTTTACTATGTTTGTCAGCTATGTTACTTTGCCATAATTCAGTACATTCTTACAATTGTGCGTGGATTGGAAGTTTCATTTAATGGGTAATGAATACACTCGGTACCTAATACCAGAATATCAGCCTAATCTTTGGATGTAGTATGAGATTAATGCAATTCTGCTTGTAGCATTTAAAATGCAGTTTATAGGTTCTGTAAAAACAAAATTACATAAAAATATCGCGACTGCGGATTTAAAAAAATGATTGGAACAAGCTGATGAACTATGCATTACCAAAAATATGTTCAGAAATTAGACACGGATGATGATACGATACAATCGGCGAAGAAATATCATTAAGTTCACTAACCCACAAACACAGGAATGAATGTCAATGTGACTGCATGGCTACCTAATATTTGATTGAGTACAAATTAAGAGCACCTTCAACAAGGGCATTGATCAATTTCAAGGTTATGCCAGTAATACGTTACAATTCCTGATTGTAATCTGAATGTCGTAAAACTAGAGTCTGTAAATACAGACACAAAAATCAAAGTAAACTATCAGTTTACGGAATTTTCATTAATTGGAGACCCACGGGGTACAGACCCAATAAAATCCTGGAACAAAGCATTCATATTTCGGTACCCAAACATTTGATTCGTGATTTGTTAGCAGTATTTCTGTATTCGCTGTAGCTAATTACCTTTTAAAAACCTCCAGTGCAGCATCATATAGCCCGAGCCAGAATGTACGGACG
>JAAXNX010001279.1:0-18859 GCA_036491905.1 Folsomia manolachei
TTCTATTTGCTTTAATTTTTTTAGAGACCTCCTTTTGCCTCTTTGTACACTTTACGCTTCAAAAACCAGTTGACAGATTTTATTTATGATACCACACCGAGCTGACTAAAAGGTTGAGATTTGGTTAAAGTTTTAAGTGGCTCCTTCTTGTCTGCTGTTGCTCTTGCCTAATTTTGTGTTTTGACAAGGAAAATTTTAAGAACTTCCCAAATCATGACTTGATTCAAAATCAGAATCATTTCATTGTACAGAATTTTTCAAATCTTTATTTCAGCTTCCAATAGATAAGATATCACGTCAAAAATTTGCAAGGACTTAAAAAGATCCTGATATCATTGTCAGTATGCAATTTAATTAGCGTTCTAAAATTAACTGGCCCATGCATTACTTCGCCTTGGAGCATTTCATTTATTAGTGATAAATGCAGGAATAAATTTCAAACTTTATGGTGCATTTAATAATGCGCTGTGACATATGGAGTACATAAATTTTCTGGTGGTGAGTTGAACTCTTTGGCAGTGTAAATATATTGCTTGCTTGTAAATAAAAAAAATAAATCTTTTAATCTTCACCCCACACAGAAAACACATCAAGCTAGTTCTAGCCATGCACTTTTTCTCTTGTATAAGAAGTACATGTTTATTGCTAGTCTGCATATGAACAGGAATTGAATCACTGCAACTGCATTTGCATTGTTATCACACAATTTCCCTATCTACAAGTTAGAGTTGACTTTGTTTTTACGTGTAAATTTTAAGCTTAAGCATGTTTTCGTGAGTACTCATGTAAATGTTGATTTGATAACAATTTACAGATTGATAAAGGAAGGGATTTGTGACCGATCCTCGGCTCCTTCAGTTAGCGCAATCTCAAGACTTCTTCGTGGTCGAGAGGGTGACGAGTTGGACAAAAAACCTTCCATGGATGGTAAGCACAGTTCAATAATATACAGCTTTCTGGCATGCTCAACATTATCTATTATTGTAACTTTAATTTCAATCTTATCTTGCAATTCAAAAAATGTATTTTGTGTCTCATTCCCTAAAAAATGATATTCTAATGTTTGACAAAAAAGGCATTAAAAATAATAAAAAGAAATAGAGTGAGAATTAGAATTAGGAAATAAATGAAGGGAGGTTCTCATCATCAAAAGTTTGAATTAAAAATGTAACTCATATGAGCTCCTCCTGTCGGCTTTTCATTTTTCTTTAGCCCTAGATCTATCTACAAGAGCAAAAACAACCGGAAGGGGTTTATTTGAAAAATGTGCAGAGATCATGCAACTTTTTGATATGAACAAAATAAATCATTACATTACGTTACACAACCACACATCAAGTAAGCTACCTAGTAGCAGTACAACCAGTAGAAGTAATAGGAGGCGGCATAAGGAACCAAACCAAACTAAGTTGCTCATTATATAATAAGTGAATTTATTAAGGGATGTTGGTTGATATGGTACACGATCATCATATTCATGCTCATAACACGGCAAAGCACACCATATTATAACACAGCTGCCGGCGTTTTTGAAGTGTTTTTTTTTGTTATCAAAAGCTCATTCTCTCATTTCTTAACCAACATTGTCATTAGTAAAGTAATTGCATAGATTTTGGTGGAGAAACTTGGTGTAGAATAACAATTCGTAGCTCACGCAGTCAATCAGATTCTTGATATCAATGTTTTGTTACTTTACCTGTATAATGGTTGCAAATTAAAATTCACGTACTTTCTTTGATAACATGAAATAATATCGTTTTGAAAAATAAATTGAAAGTCGAGCCTCAGAGATTAGTTGAAATGGGATTTTACTTGTATAATTTAAAAGTAAAGTAAGTGGTGGTGGGACAGACAACATAATGAAGGCTCTGTACTCTGACAAATTGACAAATAGCCACAAATAAATATTATTAAAGAAAGGGAAGGAGTTGAAACAAATACGGGGATGGGTCGCATCAGCATCCCGTAATTAGGCTAAAGAGGCGGCTTCTCTTCACTTGTAAGTGGTAACACCGACCCACACTGGTTCATTTCACACGGATAAAAAAGAATGAATATCTTGTTACTTTTCATACATCACACAAAATACCCACCCTCACTTTGTAACCGGCATCGGTGTATGTATCTATTTGATTCATATGTGTAATTCAATATTTGAGTTTACAAGTTGACTAACTTCATTAATTTTCTTGGCTGGGATGCACGTTATCCATCCATCCGCTTAGAACAACAGAGGCATTATCCCTTGTTCCAGATCCTTAATGTTTCAAGGAGCACCTAGAAAGAGTTTACAAGTTGACTAACTTCATTAATTTTCTTGGCTGGGATGCACGTTATCCATCCATCCGCTTAGAACAACAGAGGCATTATCCCTTGTTCCAGATCCTTAATGTTTTGAAGGGGCACCTAGAATTTACTCATCTTGACGTAGTGGAGCTTTACAAACATTTTTATAATTTTTAACCAATTTACCCAACGAGTCAACCAACTAATAAGTTGGAAAAGATACCGACAAACTGAACTTACCCCAGACGCACATTTGTCTCCTTCACTCTTTTTCCTTTATTTCATTCTGATCTGAGGGGTTGAGCTAACTCGGAGAAGAAAAGTTTTTTTTTCATACTTTTCTTCAAAAACACTTCTTGGGTGTGATTACTACACTTTGTAACTTTTTTGAATTGTCATGCTTTCAGATATGTTATATAGCGTGGGTGGTACTGCAAGGATGGATTTCCAGTTGTACTGCAGGTTTAATTTGAATATTAATTAGAAAATGGAAATGGATAAGAACGTAAATTATTGTCAATCTTAATTTTTTTCATGAAATTGCTAAGTTTACACTAGAAAGCTAAATTATTTGCTAAGGTCTTTGTACCATTATACTGCATATTTCTGTGTATTGTTTCAAATGAGACAAATCTGTGAAGATTCAGATGAGGAGAAAAAGAAATACCCACTTACATTAGCATATTATTACATATCGTTGCCCAAGGATGATGCCGAATTGTTTGATTGGTGAAGTTTTGTAGATTTCATCCAAATTTTACTATTTTACTGGAGACCTGCTCGTGAATTAATTAACAATATGCGGCTGGCTGAGATCAACAGAGCAGTTGTGATTTAAATATGTGCCGCGGTGTATCTGCTTATCATTTTTCATGTAGTGGAATGAAGTAGTGTCGATCATTTCATGGAAGCTTTCCGCGTTAGTATGCACACTCGATTCATTTTGCAGGCTAGTTTTATTAAGGAATTAATATTCTAGGTTTTTACTCTGAAAATTTAGAAATATTTTTTTTAATAAATGACAATTATTATTTGATTCAGGTGACAAAAGCTCGGACGGATCAGATTGCGAGTCGGAGCCAGGAATTCCATTAAAGAGAAAGCAACGCCGGAGCCGTACAACTTTCACCGCTCATCAATTGGACGAATTAGAAAAAGCTTTTGAACGAACGCAATATCCAGATATTTACACCAGGGAAGAACTCGCACAAAGAACTAAATTGACCGAGGCCCGAATTCAGGTGAGGTTCTGCAAAAAGAATATTTTAAAATAAATTAGTTTCTCATAAAACAGCCGAGTTGAACAATTTTGGACTTTCTATCAACTTCAGATTTCACCGATGTAGGATAAAGCTTGACTAATAAATTATACATTATTTAACGACATTCATTCACATACTGTTTTCCATGATAAATTTGAATTTCAAAGAGGATTCTCCGCCTGGCAAATGCATCTTGTGTCACGTACCGCATCTAAGAATATTAAATGGTTGAGATGCTGTAAATTCTCACACAACTACACCGCAGTAGCAATTTAGAGCATGTTTGGCATTCCCACAAGACACTGACACTCCGAGAGGAGGCTTATCTCGGTAACGAAATTAGGCTGATGCTCATCTCTCCAGTCATTGTCTGTTAAGTTTGTAATTTACTGTAGATGGTTGGATCATCCAAGTTGGATGAGACAACAGAACCCACACTGTCCGTACGTGTATCAGGAGCTTAAGAAAGCTTTTAAATAAGTATTTGGGGTTTGGTTTAAACGTGGAGATGAATGTTATACTTAATTTTGAATTATCATCAACCACAATTGAACCAAACCAAACTAATCGGTCTTTAGGACTTTGGGCTTTTTTCCATCGCCGATAGTCTCTGCTGCATTTTATTCTCATTCTTTGATCGTTATTAACGGACGGAGCCAAACTCACTCTCCATCTGCCTTCTTTCTCTCCTTTCCTGCGTTATACTTACAAAATCGCAAGTCATTGTTGTCCTTTTAATGAACATCCAAATTTTTCTCACAGCTCTTCTTCAACAAGTGAAGGTAGATTGCAATGCAGTGGCCGAGTTGCATCTCTCTTGAAATGGGTTTAGTTCGCAATGGGCTTAAAAGTCGGGAGTTTTAAGCTTTACTTGACGAGATTCCAGATAGAAAAAAACGAATGTGTAGAATTTACATGCAAAATTTAAATTTAACATTAAAAGCAATGAATATAAGTTCAGCCAATTTCTTTATTAAGCTGACCATTCGTACCAACGAATTTTTAGAAAATGAAGAAATAAATATTTGTAGCGAACGAAGACAGGTTGCGAGATGGACAATTTTTACGATAATCACAAATCTTATTTCACTTCTTTAAACTTTTGTTATTCACAAACCTTAAGATTTTAGAATTAATTCCATGATCTGCTGCCAATCATTTGAATAACTTGGCGTTAAAATTTCATTTCTTCCAGATAAGTCGATAATTAAGAAACAGTTGCATAATAGAAATTTCAACACCATTGAGCCACACCATACCATCAAAAGCTTGTACTCGTTTAAGAAGGAATCGTTTAATTTGTGAGGACTCATCCCATCTTCCGTCTGTAAAGGCTTCATTGTTTGTGCTGATGAATCTTGAGTCGAGACAATCCTCTTCAGACTTCCAGTGGCAGAATAGCTATTAAAACTATTAAATTGATTCTTAGCTAGAGACCGACGCATGGCATCTTTCCTACCTTTGTTTGTGTGTGTGTGGTTGCGATAAGGGTGCGCAGGCAGATTATCTGAAATTGTTTTGAAATCATTCGGCTACCGAATTTGGCAATGAAAAAGATTGACGGGTTCAATTAATTCAACATCCAGAATCTTCACTGACTCTTCAGCTCGTATTGTTATTCAGATAGATTATAAATTGTTTTGTTTTCGCAGCTTTAATGTATAAAGTTGCATCTTAATTATGACCAAGTAGTTCTAAACATGATTTCGTTGGTATTTATGTACAAACACTACCCAAAGACTCGAGATTTGTACAAGTTTCGGACATATGCATTACATTTTACTCCTTGATTCCAGGTTTGGTTCAGTAACAGAAGGGCCCGACTTCGGAAACAAGTAACAAGTGGAAATGGGAGCAGTTACGGAAATTCGACCGGAATGAGTATGGGTCTACCTGTCTACGCCACGCCAACATCCTCCTACGGCGTCCTATCCTCCCATCACCCACACTCTCTTCATGACTCTCATTTTGCAGCCACACCTCAAAGTAAGTTGCAATTGTTTTTCAGCTCGTTTTTCCATATTTTTTACGGATATCCATATCATGCCAACTAGGTGATTGTAAACTCAATTTATGAAAAACAGAGTAGAAGCACAAATTGTGCTGCACAATACAAATGCAATAAAAATGCACTACATACAGCGAAATGTGATGAGGAACGTTATTGTTGATCTTGAACAAGGGAAAGTGTGACAAAAAATGTCAAGTAAGGCAACAAGGCGTGGTTGTTGCATGATATCTGAGACTTGAGTTCACTCTGCAGCCAAAGATATGGGAGACATGAGATGGAATTGGAAACTAAACAATTTATTTTATTTTACTTTATCCGACACTAAAAAACGCCTTCCATCCATTTCATCCTACCTATGAATCATTTTCATCCCAACCCAATCCACCTGCGTGTGCCATCAAGGCATGAGCATTTATCTGTATTGTCATGCCTTGCAGCACAACGACAGCGAAACAAAAGTTATATCAATTTAGTCAGTACAGGCATTTTATCATCCAATAGGGAAATAAATGGGCCTGGGGTGGGGTGGCGTTGGTTGGCTGACTGACTGAGGCTACAGATGACTATTTAACAATGCGTGACAACATTCATGAAACAAGTGGAAATTGTTTGTTGTAAATATCCTTGCAAAACAGGACACGACACGAGGTTAGACGTACATAGCTACTGCTACTTAAAGAGATGTAGAATTCAATTTAAATTTTCTTGATGGTTATCCCATTGTCTACTTTGTAACACGGTCTGCACAGGGAGAGGGAGGTATTCATAATATTAGCATAGTGACATAAAATTCCTTTGACCTCTTACAGCCAATAATGCCACCACGACTGAAATTGGTTGTTGATTGCAATTGCGTAAACTGACTAAAAATAAAATTGCTATTGGAAATGGTTGAAGTTGATCCGTAGAGCGAGGACACGAAATGACAGAGAAACTAAAACATAATTGATTGAGTGCGAATGGAAATGATTACATTTTAAGCATTGCATGCCATCCACATCCGTTCTCGTTTTATTTGAGTGACTCCGTATTCCATGAATTAGATTTTAAAGAAATTTTACTATGTGTGCATTGAATTTAAACCAATTTCCTCTCCTAATTTCCTGTCCCTGCTTGCAGGTCCTGCAGACACCTACACATCGAATGGAGGTGGTGGTATTGGCAGCGGGGGTGGAGGAGTGACTTCGCAGTCTGGTGGACTTAATTCCATTGGTTCTTCATTGACCCCGATGTCCTCCTCCCCATCTATGGGGATGTCCATTTCCATGGGTAATTTCACATCGGGGTCAATGTCATCCCCCGTCAATACTGCGTCGTCAATTGGTAGCAGCTCCTCATCCGCTGCTGCAGCCGCGGTGGCAGCTTCCGCCTCATATGCTGCAGCCCTTGGAAATTCTCTGATGGGTTCCGCATACGGTGGCTCACCCTCTTCTATTTTGTCATTCACAGGTAAGATTTTTAAACTGACGTTTTTACCAACAAAAGCTGTTAAAAATATGATTGCAACTCTAAATCTTTAATTGACTTGTTCTGCCTACAGATGGGGAATGGTTCATCGCCTTCTGGGGGTGGGTATGGTGGTGGTGGGGGTCACGGCCAGAGCCACGGGATCCAAGACGATAGATCATTGGGCGTCGTTAGGCGTCGGTGGTCGTCCTGGGATGGCATCCTCTCTGACTTCTGCCTACTACTCACCACCCGGTCTCATGGGTCCGGTGCCTCCGCGACATCAAGCCTATTATGGTTGGTAACCCGGTATAGTGTTTTATAGTTAGTGTATTACAATAGCTTATGTACGTTGGTTATCCAGTTAGGTCATAAGTATAACTGCAACCTTTACAACCTCAATATCTATACATAGCCTCTTCGGATATTGTAGAATCTCAAACTGTAGTCTCCTCAATTGAGGAATGATTACATTGTACTATAAATTTATTACACAACTACTAATTAGTAAATGAAAACTATAACAAAAGAAAATGTCGTGGGAGGACTGGATTAAGTAACAAATAAAACAATGGATAAAGGAATAAAGAAGGTACTCAATTCATGTGAGGTGAATTAGAAAACTATGCACACAAGTATTACATAAAAATACCCAAGAAATGTTCAATAGCTTTACATACTCACCCACTGATGACTCACTCATTCAACCACTTGTTGGCTACAAGTTGTGAAATTTATAGATTTGCAGATACTGTTGAGAAAGTAAAAATAAATATAAAATGAATGTGATGGAAATAAACGGTTTGCCTTCATAGACTTGCCTTAAATTGTTGTAACTGTTTTATTAGTTTTACAATCTTACCCTTTTTATGATTGTGAATTATTAACAACAATCCATTATTTTTAATCATTATCCACACAGGTTTACAAATAATAACAATGACTACTTGAAAAGTTAACTGTTTTTTTAAATCTGTAACTATTTATACCCGTACTTATAAAGATTGATGTTGCTATTAAACTTAATGTATACGATTCACGTGTCTATTACCAGTATCGGCCTTAGTTTGATTTAAGCATTTATAGATATTGTCGAAACAAAATAAAACAATGAGCAAAAACAAAATGAACTTATTTGTATTGTAATTCCTTTAAAAAAATTGACACTTCATGACAAAGCTTTATGGTAGATATGAACTTAAGAAATTTAATAAAAATGAAATTGAAAGTGAATATGCATTGAATTCATGATTTATGATGGGGGAGACAAAATACATTTCATTTTCAACACATTTTATAAAATAAAAGTTCTTTGTGTATTGAATATTTTGTTGTACAGTACTCGCTCTGGGTTTGGTTGCGTCAAACAGATACGTTTTTTTACTTCAGCCATGCTCTGCCTACAACAATTTAGCAGGTTTTGAATTTTGTGCTTCTGAATGTGAATAGAATAAGAGAGAAAATAATGATAGGAGAACAAAACTGAGCCTTGTCAAGCGTGTCGAATACTTTGCATCCTTTCGTTTCGTAACACTAGTACTAAACTAAATAACGCTATCCAAACCAAACCAAGTCGAGAGCCAACTAACCAACCTCTGCAGCGTCAATTATTGTATAGTCGTCCTTAACATGGTTGGTTGATGGACGGATAAAAATATAAAAAAGTAAGAGAGGCCTTATTTTCAATGGATGCAAGCAAGTATATGTGTTACTCATTTTACTACTCATTTTTTTAAAGTATTGAAATATTTGTCTGCTTAGGTGACTCTTGCAGAGAAATACGTTTCGTCCACAAAGTTATACGCAATTTTATATAAAGTTTTTGGTCCGTCCAACTATACCCAGGTCAATAATTGATACAAATTTGGTAACCCTTTCCCCACTAACCAATTTGACCTAGTGTTTGCTAATCAAGTCCTTGCCCTGCCCAGGCCAGTCTATAGCGAATTGGGGTGCATGTTTGGTAACTTCAGATATCTGTAATGGATGACAAAAATTTGGAGTTCCTTTCGAAGACAAGTATCAGAGGCACTCGTTCCTTTATAAAGGTTTCATCAAAATGCAGCTCAACAAATCCAATCCAAGATTACGTCCGATTTTTGTATTTTTGTGTCAAAAGCATCAAAAAAACATCAAAAATGAGAAATAAGTAATGCAACGAAAAGTATTGGTCCGTCCAACTATACCCAGGTCAATAATTGATACAAATTTGGTAACCCTTTCCCCACTAACCAATTTGACCTAGTGTTTGCTAATCATGTCCTTGCCCTGCCCAGGCCAGTCTATAGCGAATTGGGGTGCATGTTTGGTAACTTCAGATATCTGTAATGGATGACAAAAATTTGAAATTTAGAGTTCCTTTCGAAGACAAGTATCAGAGGTACTCGTTCCTTTATAAAAGTTTCATCAAAATGCAGCTCAACAAATCCAATCCAAGATTACGTCCGATTTTTGTATTTTTGTGTCAAAAGCATCAAAAAAACATCAAAAATGAGAAATAAGTAATGCAACGAAAAGTGGAAAGTATAATATAAGGAGACCACCTGTTGCTTCACACCCTCCGAGTGTTGAATCATCTGAATGTGCCGTATGACTCTGTTTTACGATTATCCTGCAGTGAGTCTCAATGTGCTCTGCTCACACTCCATTGTTCTTACTCCAATTCTCAATTGTTCCATTTCTATTGTACTCTATTTTCCCATTTTGCAGACATCACTGCTTCACTTTGCTTTTACTAACTTTTTAGTTTTTAGTTGGATCTTTCTGTCCATTCCTTTTTCATCTTATTTCTTTAACGAACTTTGGTTTGTGAGCATACTTGTTTACGTACTATTACCGATGACATTCAATACATGGACGTGCATAGCTCTAGCCTCCCTTGCCATTGTTTCCATTTCCTAGAGGAAATTACTCATTTCAGTCTCAAGGGAAAAGCGTATTCTCAGAATTAATTTTTATTTTAAAGAATCGCCGTAAAAGAGAAGCAAAGTTAAATAGTGATAAATGAAATTTTTTCTTGAAAAAAAAAAACACAGCTCCACTTGTCACTCATACTCATTTGGTTGGAACCGGTTGTAACTACCTACTTAAAATGTTGACAAGTAAAAGTAGTATTTGTTGTGTAGGGCCTATAACTTTTCATTGTGCATATGGCAAGTTTTTTTGTTCTTTAAATATTTTTATTTAAAAATACTTTGTTAAAGCCAAGCTCATGGCCACGCAGACCAACCAACCACCCAATGAATGCCACAGCGAATCTTTTCGATGTCAATTATTATCACTAACCATTTGGAATATCCTCAGAAGAGAATCTCTTCTGTGGAATACTGGTGAGTGACAATTCTAGACAGATAAAAAATGTTGCGGTCAGACGAAATCACAATAATTTTGTCTTGCGCATTAAAACTCAAACAAATCAGACAAGGAAGAAATGCCAAATACCCATTAGAATGCATAGCACATGAGAATTTTACATTTTTTTATTGCTAGTTATACCATTTACTACCCTTTTCCACCTAGCTATCACTTTTTTGAGATAGATAGTGATGACAAAGACGTGACAAAGAGTCAACCAGCCACACCAGGTAAATCCTTTTTTTTGTACGTATGTGTACATGATACACCTTAGTTGGTTGGATGGATGGAGTCGGAGTTTGACATCTTAAAGTTGAAGGAATTGCTTGAAGCATGGTTTGAATTTCTTGGAGACTACATCTCTGCCTATCACCGACTTTGGTTGCCATTGTCATGAATTGGGATGGATGGATAAAAGAACAAAAAACTGGAAAATGAGTCACAATTACTAAATTCCAGAAAATAATGACATTGAATTGAGTGGTACAGAGACAAGACGGACGTAGATTATAAATCAAGTGCGTTGTTGAATAGAACACTTCATATTGTTCCAAGTCCACCATTTTGAGTAACATTATGTTTAAAGCAATAATAATTTTGCTTGTATTCAATTCAATGACGTACAAATAAATTTTGCGTCATTCCAAGTTATTAATTATTTCAGCCAAATCATATCAAACATCTTATCCTGTTCATATATTGTTTGTAATAAAACTACTTATTAGTGAGAGATATATACACGCGTTGCTCTGTCAGCACCATCAATTTGATTCGTTTGTTATAGTTAATCTCTGCTCTCAACAGAAATATGCCTTCCTCCAACCAAAGTAGGCTTATCCTTATTTCAACTACTCTACAGTACTGATAGTGAAGAGCAATAATATTCTTACTAACTTACTTGCCTTTGATTTACCTGCCTGCTCACAAACCTTTGGCTAAAAGAATGGGAAAAGTTGGACTGAGTTGACACGGTTGACTGAGGTGTGAAATGGGATTGGCAAGGTCTCCTTTTTTTGCAAAAGGAAGCTGCAAATGACGTCGCATCAAAGCGTGTCGATAACATTAATCATATTCTGAGACTCCTCCTCTTCCACCTTTAAAAAGTGAGAATTCTCATTCTCACCATTCTGATCTAACCCTGCCAACCCATCCGCGTCCGAGAGCCATCAAATTCAACCCTTTACCAGTTCCCATCATTATCATCATCGTGCGTGGCTTGGCTTGACTTGCATGGCTCTTATCTCAGGTGATGTGTGCTGTTGCTAACTAAAATAAAGTAGCCAGCCATCTCTTTTATTTGATAAGACAGCAAGCAAACGGAAGAATATACTATTGCATACTATGGTAAAAATGACACACAACATGCAAGTAAAACTGTAGCACTATTTAGTTCTTTTTTAATTTTTCATATTTTTAAATATTTGTAAGGTTTAAAATTCAAAAGTCTTTTAGCATGTTACAGCTTTTCTTATGTTTAAATATTTTCTAATAATAATTTATTTTATATATTTCAGTATAAATTCCTGATTTGAATTAATAAATGTTTACAATTTAGACTTTTCCCCATTTATGAATGTTTTTTCCACTGAATCATTTACAAGATTGAGATGGAACACCTATGTTTCCTTGAAGAATTAGGCAATAAATTATTGTGCAGGGTTTTGAAGCGTCTATTTTAATAAATGGCATCCTTCAAAGTTCAATGGGAAGCCGAGTACCCCGCAATAAGGCACCCTTCAATTGTTGGATCTGGATGGAACAGCATTACATCGCACGTGCTGTTGCTACATGGTTGGTAATTTTAATGAGTTATTGCAGTCCGTATAAGCATAGATCTATTATGGAGTTGCAAGTATCCCAATAAATTGTATCGCAACAAACTCTAAAGTAAACCATGCTTGCTTGAATAAGCGTTGCAGTCAAGCAGGGTAAAATTGTAAATGAAAATGAAAATAGTTCCACCGGGGCGGAAATGAGACGGCTAATTGAAAATGTCCAAACACATGTCACTCCGCCCAAAGATTCATTATGTTAGACTAAACCAAACCAGGTTAAATTTATGACCAGGCCACCCCACACACGTTAAAGACACCCAGGAACCCTTGCTGATGCACGGATATGTAGCATTTAAGAATTGAATTGAAATCGACACGAGAAGGATCCCCCAGAATCTGTCGAAATTAATAAATGGCCGGTGTTGGATTGGATTTATGTATTTTTCCATCAAACATCTGTCTCATGATTCGTGTATGTGCCTAAAACCAAAATAATTTTTTTCAATCTGAAAAAGAAATTTTCTTACCCGTGTATGAAAAGTGAGTGACAATAGTATGATCCATATCATCATGCATAAAAATAAAGCTGTGTCTATTATCACCAATTAATTGGATGATGAGTAAATGAAGAATACCCCTGGCATGCAGATCAAATACATAAACGGGTTTTAAATCAGGTAATGATGTCGTCTAAAATGCTCATTCATTCTGATCTTCATTATTACGTGAATCAGGTGGGGTGGGCTGTATACCCAAGAACAACCTGACAAAAGCACTATGTAGCAGTTGCAGTGTCACTGATAAAAGTAAAAAATAAGGAGAAGAATGGGATTTCAAGGGGATTAGGGACGCCAGGGCGAGTAAATGAGTGCAAAAGGAATCCATTAAAGCATTTTTGCATGCTGATTCTCTATGCCCATTACATTTTATATGCCAACATGCCTGTCTTTGAAGAAACCAATAAACAAAGCTAACCAATATTATTATACGGTGTACTAACTAACTAACTTGTGCATGTCACAAATTGCGAAGGGCTTCATGAAGCACCTTAATTCAAGAGCATCATTTGTCACTTTCCTCTTCATTTGGGTGGACACACTGGGATTGATTTGATATTCTGGAATGACGGGAGGAAAATGAAGAATAATAAAACAGATTTCTGTGCTACTGGCCGTCCATTTTTTGGAACATTCGCGTATTTTCTCCTTCCTGGAATATGTGCAGAAATTGAAGTGCAATTTTATAAATTCACAAGTGACAATTACCCAATTAGATGTGTTAGCATTATTTTAAAATCGGGTTAGTTCGTATGGCGTGTACCATCATCCAAGATTTTAATTTTAGATGATAGACAATTCTTGGTGGTGTGTGTGACGTAATTAATAATCACAAATTTGATGCGGTCCAGTTCATCCTTCTCAAATGACAAGGAATGATGGGACTGGATTTTAAATGCAAATTGTCGTTTGTCATTTTCAATCGTGAGATTCATGACGATGCATGATTACCGAGAGTAATAAGTTATCCTAAAAGTTTGCACATTTGCAGCTAATTTGAAAATTAGTTTTGTTGTGAGCAGATTTTTAGAAGGCATGAATAAATAGGTTTTAAGCACTTTATTGGTTAAACTTGTATCATCATCGGGAAAATGATTGCCTAAAGCATAGATAAGACTCTCTGTAATTAGTTTGGTATCAAACAAATTATGCAACAATATCTTTGAAAACTACTTGAATTGAATAAGATTACGCCTTACTGCACTCGGTACAGTGCACTGGAGATGGTTTTCAGTTTTATGTCATAATTCATTTTGTGATTGCTATTATAAAAATGTTTTAAAAGAGATGGAACCTTAGAATGGCTTAAATTTCTATAAATGAAGTTTTTTTAGACTTTTTACTTTTGAAGTGGGTTCAAACACGTTAAGATAATATGGTAGAATTTCAACAAAATATAAGTAGCAGATAGGAAATGGCAGTCAATGTCATATCTGTCTGAATAAAGTGGGAAAAGGAGGTTGGTAGGGTGGGATTGGGATGATGGGAGGAGATATGGATGTTAAAGTGATGAATAAGTCAACTTCTGTAAACCTTTCCTTTTCGGCATTTTGTCAGACTTCACAAATTTCTGGGTGAACAAGGTTCTGAAGTAAATCCGAGAAGAAAGTGCGTTTGTCTACCTGCTATTTAGCTACAGACACTCATTTGTTTGCCACAAGACTGTTTTAAATTGTGTATGAAATGATGACTGGTTAAATTAAATCCGACATTAATTTTAACTTTTAAAAAAACTGGGAACAAATTGAAACATTAACGGGATTGGATTATGGGACAATTCCAAATATACAGTAGCAATGAAATGATGGAGCGGTCGGAATAAATAAAACGATGGCATGATTTAAATTTGAATTGAAATGATCCTGGAGCGATATTAAATTGAGAAAGTCGGCGACTGGACCCGTCTACGATCATACGTCTGGCTGGATAAAAGAATAAGGAAACGGACACGGAAATTATCCCAAATCCGTAGATCATGCGGATCTAATGAGAATAAAATTAACAAAAAGTGGAATTTATGATGATTCAAGTCTCACATGATTGTGGATAATTATTCTCTCCAGTCTGAGCGAGAAAGAAAGACTTTGCCAACTTATGTAGTATCCTAATCTACATTGTAGCATTATATGGTCATGGACAATGGACTTTTGAGCTATTGACGTCCTCAAACTATTAAAATCCTTGCACTCATCTCAAAACGAATGAAAAAGTGAGAGTCGTCTTTTCCAAATCCCATCAACAACAAACAACCCTGTCTGCTATGTTATCCTGCCCCTTTTACTCCTTCTCCCATTGTTGGCCTAATCTTGCCTGAAATACGAAATAAAAATGGGTTCAAAGCAAAAAATGGTGACAGTACAAGGCAAGAGTAAGTCGGTAGCTGGGAGTAAATTGGTCTGAAATGTAATCAGGAGATTGAAGAGGACGACAAGAAAGAGGATCAGATTGGAATGAGACTGGAAAGATTTAGAAAATTTATAATTTTTCGGACCACGGGACACCCTCGCAATCACAGAGCGAGGCTGTCATTAACTTTACCTCATTTTGAGAGTAATAAAAGATAAGACCACTATCATAGTGGGAATATTTTATCAATTTTTGGATGTCTAGTAGAAACGTATACATCTTTTGATGTAATCAAACTTGACTATCTTTGATACTGACAAACTGCGTTGTAAGTTTATCAATACCTTTTGCAATAAATTGCAAATCCTTATCCTTTTATCTTTATTCTTTCCTATCCATCCTAAGTTCCTAATTACATTTTGCAATTTGTGATTGAGTTTGCAATCATGTCAGGGCAGATCTTCTCAAACTAATCCAAACAGTGGGGTATGTCACGACGGAAAGTAAATTAAATATGGACAGCATGCTCAGTTATTAGTTGAGTTCAGTTTCTGAAGCAATCATTTGTCATTAGATTTTAAATTGCATAAATATTTTCAGATGAAAAATGGAGACAAATTTCTAGACACGCAGTTTTATCTTTTGAATATCTTATCTAAATATCTTACCCATGAAAGATATTTTGTTTTTCTGGATGTTGACAGTGGATTTCTTAAATTCCTGTTGGCTACTGATAAACCATTTCTACTACGCCGTGCCAATAATTTATGAAGCAAGGAAATATTTATTCAGTCTCCTATTTGAATAGAATTTAGACACGACAAATCATAGAAGTGTGCAGTTGCTTTTATTCGAGATTATCTGTTGAGTTACTAATGGATGCGTTTTTGAATAGTTCAACTCCAGCCAAGGATCATGAATTTTGTCATAACTCATGTCGTCTGGCTGAAGCACATGAATCCTAATCACATAATGTCCCACCCACTTTCAGCGTCATGTCCATGACATGAGCATAACAGTTTTCATGTAAACGCTCTTTGTACACAAATCAACATACACAAGTGCGAGCTTTACGTTCATGGTCGGTATTTCGACTAAAATTGTAAACTAACCAATAAACTAGCCAAAAAAACTAGCCTGAAACTAATATTTTGTTTCTCGCTTCCTTAAATTCCGCACTTCGGGTTTGACCCGAGCCTCTGGTCATACATGCGGGACGGCAAGGCAATATCCCACACACACCGGCAAGGCAGGGATTATTCCTCCAATTTTATTTATCTTTTGAGGAAGGAATCCTACTAAGAATAAATTTTAATAAAACTTGAGCATAAGCATATGGATGAAGTAGAACCAATGAGTCATATTCAAACCCGACCCAAGATTTGTGTTGAATGGAATGGCCTGCTAACACAAGAATGTGCATTCTTGTGCAATGAACTAATTGCAAGTTTGAAATCTTTTAAAGGCCCGATTGATTTAAAATGTGAAGAACTTCGTGGTTGTTATTGTTATGAAAGGTTTTGAGAAACGGCTCAAGTGCAGTGTTTGTATAACTACCCTCGACCCAGTAAATAATATCTTTCTGCTCAATTGACTCTCACTTTGCTACAGTTTTTGTGTTGAGGATTATATACATGTTGTACTTACAAGTTGTTAAAGTGCGTACATAAAGGAGGTTTGAGTTTAAGAAAACTGATTCAATGCTTGAAATGTCAATTGTCAACCAATGGGCCGTGATAATTTCTCAGTTGCACCATTTGGGTGGTCGACTCATATTCTTTAAAGCACCATGCTTCAGCATACAAACCACACCTCAACCACTCGAAAATGTTTTTTTTTACTATTTGTATTTTGCGAACCAGTTACAACAAATTGTGCATAAAGAACAAAATAAATTTGTCCTTCGTAATTTGCAAATTCGGTTGACTGTGAGGTTGAGAAATTTCTACGACAATTATTTGACTGAATTTTATTCAGATTTGTAGAAAAATAAGCAGCAACTTTTATCTTATGCATGCAGTTTTTCATTTCATCTCGCATTTAATAAATAATATAACGTATCGTGCAATTGTGAGATTGAAACTAAATGCGTTTAGCCAACAGAAGGAAATAAAGGAAGGAAGATGAGAATCTCAATTTCTTTCTTAAGATGCGACAACAGGATTAGATTTCAACCCATGTTTGTGATATGCCGAACTTGAAAAAAACGGACTAGCAGAATTAAATTAAGAGAGACATTTTAATTATTTGTTCAGAACCCTTCCCATGAAGGGTGACAAGGTCAAAGAATTATGTAACTTCTCCTCAATAATCTTTCCAAAACTTCATTTAAAATTTCATCCAGGTATCTAAATTTATTTTAGCACACTTGATAAGCCTATAACTCGTCTCATCCGTTGAATGCCGAAAACAATAGTCAAATAAAATTATAAAGCAGAAAATTATAAAATACATTTTAAGTCTTAAAACATTTTACATACGTCTGCGTCAGAAAGATGGTCAAGTATTTCCTATGTAATGGGGTTTGATCATTCTATTTGTGAAAAAATTGGTTATGATTGTGTGTCTCAATAAATCATTATTATTTATTTATTATTTATTAAAGTTTGGTAAAGTTATAGAATTCATTTCACAATCTTGATTGAAAAAAGCCAGACTGCTTGTCGCTCGTTCTGGGTAACATGTATATACACCAAATTGTAACAAAAATGCAATCACATTTTGTCGGCTTAGTCGTATTAAATTAACAAGGTTCTCTTTATTCTTTCTTCCTGTGACCTTTTTTAAAACCAACTTACTAAACTTGAACACGTGTCCTATTTCAAAATTTTACATGGGCTTCATTCGGAACTTGAAACTTGTAAGGCAAACCGAAACCAGCCAGTTACATCTTTGCCGTACTTACTTTTTTTTAGTATAGAGCTGCTTGTCACTTCCCTCACTACTTCGGCAATCTGATTGTTAATACAAAAATGCACAAAATTTGTGCATAATTAGAATTAACTTAACTCAAAACTACTGACTCATGAAAGAGGACAAAAGTATCGGTATTATTAGACACACAGGTCGACATATATTAACAACAAAAGATTTTTTTAAATTGATGGACTAGACGAAGCCGCATTTGCATCCAAATCGCACCGCAAAAGGATTACATTGCACTTTTAAATTATTAAATAGCTTTCTACTGCATTGCCTGTAATAGTTGTGCACAAGCCAAAGACTTTTCCGCAATAAAGCAAGCAACCTTCAGTTTAACTTTTGATAGACGTTCTTTCTTGTCTTGCCTCATATTTAAGTCTGCCGGAACAACGGGACGGAAGAAGAAAAGAGATACGAATGCCAAAAAGTAATTGATGCGATGCAACGCCATGTGACGGAAGGAAGTGCCACCCTCCCGACAATTAAACCGAGAAACGGAACGGAACTTTGGATAGACAGCGATTTTACGGGTTGCACATGAAAAACACCGAAAAATAATTAGTTACTTAAAATCAGTTTACTGAAGAAACTTTGCATTCTTGCTTCTTCACTACTGCAACTTCAGATCCTTCCTGATTCTGTTGCTATTTGGGTTAATTGCCCGTATTTTACATTCAGTTTTTTGGAATAAATAAACGACAGTCGGCGAATCTGCAATTAGAAAATTCATAAACTTGCAATTTCGAAATCAATTACTCATGGATAAAAGATTAGAAGGCAGAATAACCACTAAGAGTTCTGAGTTACAGCCTTGACTGGGTGAATCATGACTAGCGTTACGTGGCCAGGTTGTAAATTAATTGGAGCATTATTTAAAGGAAGCCGTACCTATCTTTGACT
>JAAXNX010001280.1:0-18855 GCA_036491905.1 Folsomia manolachei
AAATATACCAAAATTTCTTTCTTTCTCTAGAACTGTGCTTATCTGGCCACGTTTGTAATGCTTTTATTTTTCTAATGATTTTGTCTACTAAAGCTGAAACATAATACGCTTTCTTCCGTCTTTATTTTATTTTCTCCATATATTCAGGCACACGATACCACTGTCATCGGCGTATTAAGTTTAACAAGATCGGCTCAATTACTTAGAGAAACTATTTTTAATTTGTTATATTCATTATGTGGTCCCATTCACAACAAAACAAGCGGATTGAGAAAAAGGAAATTGGTATATTAAATACTTTTCTTAGTTGTAGTTTTTGTTCGTAGTACTTTATTTTTATTACTACGGCTAAATAAAACGCACATTTCGTTTCTATCGTCTTTGAAACTTTAAACATAAACTTTAGTATGTAATGTGAGCACAAGTTTTTCGACAAGCGCTATTACTTTTCAATTTGGTTTCACCAACTCTATTACAACACAATGACAAACAATGTACCTATAATCTTAGCAGAGGTTCCAGACTGAGACTACTATTACTGATAAAGTACGATGAAGCTTATAAATTGTTCCTTGTGAATCCTGACACAGCTTCGACAATTCTGCAACAAGTGAATCACAGCAATGCAAAACTAATTGAGGGACAACAAAATTCCGGAAATTGGGTCCTTGGCAAGTGTAGTATCATTTATGGAGGAATCCGTCTTTGATGAAATGTGCTGATAAAATCACAGAGAAAGCGAGAGGCTTCTAAACCCATAACTAATAGATTATATGTTGGCTATTTTATCATACTGACCAGTATGATACTGACCAGTATGATACCACCGTATTACTGGTGGAATCTAATCAGTTTTCATTAGCAAATAAGACTGAGGGCATTTATGTACGTCTTACAATTAGATACGAACGGGACCTTTCATACTATTATGAAGAGGAACGGACTTATGTACAAAATGGAAAGGAACTCGTTTTTAACGAAATGGGCCCATTTTTACAGAGAGCAATTCCACACACAAAAATCTTTGCAGAAATACTTATTTTGAAGATTTTTAAAAGTAAGCAAGGAATAAGCCGAATTTAATGTTTTTGTTTTTAAATACCTGAATAGACACCGAACTGGACTGCCCTCCAATAACACCAATTACTTTATCGAATTTTCCATCCAAATATTTCGCTGCTTTGCCATCTTCGCATTGAAACTCCCGTTGATGATGTTGATTGTGATTGGACATAGATCCTGCATTTTATCATAGTTAAGCACAACGAATAACTTCAAAAATTTTGAGTCAAAATCAGGTTATGAAATTGCATCATTATTTGGGCAAACCTTTAACAAAAAATAAGGATTGCTCCATCGCATAACTTCCTGAATCACAAGTATCTAATGCAAGCACACCCAGACGTATTCCAGGTAGGATGGCATTGTTCTTGTTTATTTTGTCAATTGTGAACAGTAATGCTTCCAGTAATTGTTGTTCTTCAATCTAAAATATATCCAGAATTGAAATTAATATAATATTTCAATGGACGTATTTTACACAAGTATTTGACTGATGAAAATGTTCCATTAATTATAATTGTTCTACCAAATTCATGTCAAAACCAGAAAACTAATTTGATTCCACTTATAGTACAAACCTGTATTTCACCACAAACATCAGATCCAGATGAACTCCTTTTGTGGATAGGGAACAAAGCACCTAGCACAAAGTCTCCAGTATAATTTACATATTTTTTGTGAAGGGTTGGGAAAGCACTTGAAACAGACGTCATCAAATAAATAAGAATCAACTCCAGTCCAAGACAATGGGCCATCCGCCCAATGGACAATGCATATTTTAACTTCATATCGTAGCTCAAATTGTTAATTATTGAATATTTCCAGTATTTCGTCACTTGGTTTTAATATCACACTCTCGCGACACTTTCATCACTTTCATTCGCCGAAAAGTTGAACCAACTCGAGCAAAATTTCTCTACAAAGTCAAGAGGTACTTATTTATTTGGTTTCAGACTTCAAGGGTTTGGAGAAAGGATGACACTTGTCCAAACTCCATGAATGCAATTCTTTCACTGCACTGATGTCCCGTGCTCCATGCTCACGTCAATTGAGGAGCACAGCTTGTGGAGTGGAGAAAGTTTTGGTGAAAGTCAGCCAACTGCTACTCCAATTCTGAGTTGGGGTATCCTTCACTTCACTACTTTCTCCATGGGGTGCTGCGAGACGAACAAAAAACATGTCATCCGCCAGTGGTTGTGGAAAGAGAGCTGAAGAGTTTCCTTCCTATTAAAACAAATCCAAGTCACACTCACAGATACCATGGGTTGAGGTTAAGCCAATTTCCCTTCTCTGTTTTTAAGGATGTGTTATAAGCATCAAAACGAGGATCAAACGAGACAGTCTTCTTATCTTAATGCGTTAATATTTGGTTGGCAGAAATCTCAGAAGTTGCAATGAAGTATGAAATTAGATGGGCGAATGAGATTAATGGTATGTCTTTCCTAAATGATGAATTTAGTCTTGACATACCGTGGTATGTACTTACAGGTACTGAGAATGTCGGATTTCTACCAGCAAAAGCCTAATACTTACCCGAGTCATGTCGTATGTATGTACGCAACTTCTGTAAATCTGATTTCATGCTTGGTTGGTATAACTCGTTTCGACCGCTCTAAAATATGCAAAGAATTTGTTCACGAGTAATCCTTTGCGGTTTGTTACCTTATTCGCACAAAAATGAGATCAAGTTTGCGGTGTCGGGTATCAGTTCATATTTTATGTAAGCCGTCAATTTATACTTGCAAATAGAGCAGTGCTACTTCGAAAGTTGTGTATGACACTAGTGCATTCATGAAAGTTTTCTAATTTAATGGGTCTATCAGACAAACTGGGATTTCTGACCATCATGGCAATTAAATCGACGATTACACACGATTATTATTTTTCAAAGTCCAGTAATGAAAAGTCAATTAAAATCATGAGTATTATTCCTTCAAATTACTAAATGTAGAAGGACGCGGAATTCAATCAGCAAATTTTTGAACTAAAGTCTTCCAAAACTGATCGAATACCTTTCTCAAGTTTCCCGAATTCAACCTAACAGTGCCACCACAATTTTTACATAACTCCATTGCTTTTAAATGTGTGCAAGCGTTTCAGAAACGATGAATGGTATTAAGGAACTCGAAACATAACTGCCAGAAAGTTAAATAACATTCGGTCGGATGATGAGACACACGAGTGGCAAATGTCGTATTCACACCCATAAGTAGCTGCTCATCCATCTCAACTTTTTTCCAGTAAAGTCAAGGCCTATGGTAGACGTCACGTCATGCACTGTCTTTGGCTGTGTCAAGAAGCATCAGAAATTCAGAGTAACAAAATTGAAAAGTTAGTCATGAATGATGAAATGAGAGAAGGCAGTAGGAAGCAACTATGTATGTTCAGTGTTAGTATTTGTAGAGGCAGACGAAACAAAACATGGGATTTGCATTAATGTCAGCTTTTAAAAAGCAGAGCTTTGCAATAATTTAGCTTCTTTACGGCCTTACTGCCATTTCATTTACCACGGTCTTTAGTTTGTATACTTCACCATAAACTTAAAGAAGAGCTGAGAAAATAGTCTACCTACGAAAAATCGATGATTCATGGTGACTAGTTAGGTTGATTCAGCTATCGTTCAGATACTTCAGATACTATATTTACATCCTCAAATCTTTCACGATGCAGATCTGAGATGACAGCTAATGATTAGCTTTGCCAATGCATACAATTCACATTCGTTAGTAATGCATTAGGCTCGTTGCGGTCGTGGCGGTGAAGGAAATTGCAAACAATTGAAATACCAAGTAGAAGGCCTAAACTTTCAACCAACCAGTAAATCCTGCTATTCCAAATTTCATTTCCAGTAAGAGTGAATCTACCAACCTAGTGATTTCTGTATAATGCACTCTCACTTGTGTCTGTCAAAGTGATAACTGTTCATCCAAACCAAATCCACTTACTGACAAGTGAGAAGATTGAAAGCATGAAAAGACAACTATTTGTTTGACACAGAAAGGCAGACAGACAGATATTATACTGTTCATTGAGCGAGAGAGAAAGTCAACATGGAAATCGAAATAGTCGAATTCTTAGTCCCACTTTAGTTTCAGTACCTGAACAGAATGCCAAATTCCTTCGCCTCCAATCCAATCTATGGAGCTTTTCTTATTTTCAAGCCCATGGTGGACAAAGCACTTCCAGATAGTTGCTACGTGTTTCATGTTGATTCCTCTGCGTATTTCTTAAATATTACCATTTTCATTCTGTATCGATCGTGGTTAATTTTTAAATTACTGAAAAAACAATCATTTCCAGTTGAAAATGTCAACCAGCACAATAAATAATGGACATTCGAATCCCATGAAAATTGTCATCTAGTACTCGTGTTTATCATTTGGAATGCATATCCTTGAAACTGCATACAAGCAATATTTAACTCGTGGAATTTAATTTAATTTGTACTTGGATTCAATTCCAAAAATATCTCCACGAAATGCCTCCGACCAACCACTTGCTTAGACACTTGAATTAAACATAGTGGCGAAGAGTTTGTTTTTGGTGAAAATTGGTTACAATTCCACTCCCAAATCCCAACCCACTCCACAATTCGTACTCGGATTAGTTTGAAGACATGAACTAAATCAAGGCAAGAAAGTTAACCAAAAAGAAGAACTTGCTGCCTTAATTCCTTTTTGGACGAGAGCAGGGAACTAATTTTCGTTGTGATGTAACACATGTGGGGAAAACACTTCACATAAATGCAATAACGAAGTTCAAGTTTTGATTTCAACAACGTCTGATTACCGGTTCCTTTCCAACTTGAGCAGCGTATCAGTAACTTCATAAAAGTTGAACCACTCCGAGGTTTATTAGAGTGCACCTGAATTTGACAGTAATGAACTTTTCATGGACTAGCTTATTTTGATTTAGTTGACAGGATTGTTGAGGGGGTAGCAGATACCAAAAAGTAAGCTTGTTGTATAACATTACAATTCACAAAATTGATTTGGGAAAAAGCTTGAGTGCAAGTAAATGGAGGATCTCGGCCCAAATTCATTACTAAACAATTGTCAAGATTGATACTTTCATCCATTGGGCAAGCTTTACATGCTTGTGACAGCAATAAAGAAAAATAACAAAGGAATGGACGAGAAATAAGTGATTGAATAGGACAAGTCGACGAGGATAAAAAATGACATTTTTTACCATTATGTAATGGAATTAGTAGCTCATATATTCTTGAACAGCCACACACGTCAAAGCAATGCCACCCGATTTAGCTGATGGTTCCATTTGGTCAACAGAAGATTGCTAACCAACCCGACAAGCAACTCCAGGACAAAAGTTGAGATGAGGAAGTGATTCCTTGAAAAGCTGTGCCATATTTTTGACAAGGGTTGTATTGAGTAATCATGTCGAAGAGAGGTTTATTCTGTACCTGAATGACAGCAGAATAGTTCTCCAACCTCACTCTCTTCTATTTTACTCGAATTCATTTGAAATTATTGTGCGGAGTACTCAGATGACAGTGGCGTTAACCAACTAACAATAAAAACTATTGGTCATTGTAATGGGCGCAAAACCTGGTGTTGCTTTTGCAGGAAATACCAAAGCAAGACAAACTTTCTCTTTTTTGTTTGGGAAATGAGCTATTTCCAGATTATCAGATCATGGTGCTTATAGTTTGCTTTCTTTTGTTATTTAACCTACGGATATAACTACCAAAGTTTGAGCAATGGCACGTTTACTTTAACCAAAAGGCAATTGCGTAAATGGAAAACTATTTGTGCCGCGTAATTCACGTCGTTATTAAGAACTATGCTGCTGAACAACTTTGACACTAATCCTTTGGGACCAAGAATATTATTGACTAGCCTCACACAAGGAAAGTAAATGCGAGCATATAATATGGATCTACCAACTATTGTTATCTTGGAACTACTGTTATGTGAATAATTGAAGACATTGTCATAAACTTTTGGAAAGTTGGGAAACATTGTTGGGTAGCAAGAGGAAGACACAACTGCTTAAAGCCAGATAATCAATAAGCAACGAAAATTAATTTACACCAGTAATTGCTCGTACAACTTAGGCATATTACAAATGCTTCATAGAAATAAAGTTAATCATCATCTAAAACATTTTTTGAGCAACATCGCATCTTTCTACAACTTGCGACGCCTACGATTGCCGGATTGCTCTGAAAATGAAGTTTACATATTTTTTTACTGGAAATTGAACTCAACTACAATACATCACTGTTCATTGTATTTGTTAAAAATCTCATTCAAATATCTTTGTAAATAGCTCAATTTTGGATTCGATGCCACTATTTGCATTGCTTCAGGGTATCATCTTTTGCAATACCCATGGTTCGGGTTCTGTAACACATCGGTTTTATGTCTATTCGTTTACAACAAAATGCATAATTTCAATAATTTCGAAAGCAAATAAAATGAAATATAAAATCGATGGTTGGGTTATAAAATGAATCAATTTACCGAAGTTTGTCTTGTAAAAGATTCAAGGGAAATGCTGGAGTATGTTGCAACATTTCAAGTATGCACAGGAAGTGCACTGAGAATTTTTTACCCTGGGACGCATTTGTTTCTCATTTTTAAGGATTTTCTATGTCTAGTAAAGCTTAATTCACATTGGCTGAATTCGGCATAATTATAAACCGCATATTTTATCACAAGATTGAGGCAGTTCCCAAAAGTACAGAAAAGTTTGGCAGTCTTGTCACAAAAAAAAACATCAGAATTTATGGAGTTGATGTCGCATTCATTATGCACTAGTTACTGAAAAGCAAAATTATATTGAGTACAAAGCTTAGGGAAAGGAGACCACGTCTAGACCGATTACGCCGAACTTTAATCACGCAATACAGCAAGTTCTGATATTCTTATTTCTGAGATGACTTCAAAAAATCACAGCTATCAAACTTAAACTAGGTTCAGGTCACGTCGTAGTTTAACCTTGTGTTATTCACAGCCTGTGCCAACCTGCACATTGTCCTGATCCATCATATTAAAATATTCACAAAAAACTGAACGGCATTGCTTGGAGAAAGTTTTTCCATTCCCATTTGCAAAATGTGGGGAAACATCTGTACCTGTCACTTAGAATTCAACCCGTTCTGAAATTTTTACTTATTTCTCATTCTGCTTACAGTTGAGTGAGAGAAACAAAAGAAAACAAAAGACGAAGCGATGTAACAATCATTCCACAATTTGTCTCGCCATTTCGTAATGGACGGTAAGGCAGTATCTGTCTGTATCAACATTGGTCTCAAAAGAGGAAGTAAGGCACGATACAGCCACAATAGAATACGCGAAACCCAAACTCAACGAGGTAGAATGACAAGCAATTGACATTATTGCATTATGGAAAATGTAATGACGCGAGAA
The DNA here is from genome assembly GCA_036491905.1 of Folsomia manolachei. Classification (NCBI taxonomy): domain Eukaryota; kingdom Metazoa; phylum Arthropoda; class Collembola; order Entomobryomorpha; family Isotomidae; genus Folsomia; species Folsomia manolachei. The sequence continues at coordinate 7,458 of JAAXNX010001280.1, forward strand.
CAAACAAAAGAAAGTAAAACGGTGAATACGTCCTTCTACTACTTGCTCTACTCTCCTAAGTCGCAATAACTTTTCGTTAGTCTCACTCACAAAAGAAAAGTAAAACAGTCCAGTCAATTCAGGGAACGATTGGAAATGTTATTTGTGGGAGTACGTAATTTGATTCAATCTAATTTCCGTTATGAAAGCAATCCCAGCCGACATATTCTGACAGGTGCTTTCTTAGGCACGACAGAAACAAAGACGAACGTCTTTGTTTCATCCATCCGTCAACTGGTGTTTCCTATCGCTTTTTGCATAATAAATATAAAATAGTAACGATAGTGGTGACATGGCGTGTTGAGGCCATGTCTGGTTGAGAGTTAGCAGAAATATTTACCCAGTGAAATATCCTGTTCAGAATAGGTATGCAAATATGTATGAACAGTGACCTGGATATTGAATGAAATGTGGGAAGATCCACCATAAGATTGGGATCATAATGGCGTGATGACGATGAAATGACATCGACATGCCAGAAAAAGGGTTATTAGTTTTGGTTGTGGGACTAATTGTAATTTTCCTCTTTCTTTCGTGAAATTATCTAATTCCACAATCTTGAAATGACTTTTCATTCCTTATCCCTGCTGACTTGCTGTCACTCAACTGAGATATCACGTTTTGTTCACAATGAAAATTTTGCATTTTCCATAAATTATTATTTTTTGGATAAATGTGGACAACAAAAAAATGTATGCAACATTGAAGTCAGGTTTCAGACTACATAGTTTTCGACCTTTTATTGTGCGTGATTGTTATTAAATATCAGATATGGCTTGTGGATAGATCTTACAAACGAATTTCACATTGTAGATGAGACAATAAAAATTTACAAAGTTTCTTACCCTGCCCACGTGTCTATCAATTCCAACCAAGAGTGTAATTTAAGGCTATTTCTGTTTTTTTTACAAATTCACTGTGATCTATTACACTAAAGTAAAAGTAAAATTACACTAAAGTTTTCGAAACAGCAGATCAGAACACTTGGGTTATGTTCAGTACGGTTGAATTCGACTTTCTATCTCGGAGAACGGGTTCTTTCAGACTAATCCTGAGCAAGAACTAACAACAGTTTCTAGAGCGGAGACTACATTCTGGACATCGTCGTCACCCGACATGCGTGATTTTTTTAGAAATACAATTACTAATCTCACACTACATTTTTTCGAAAGCTAGTGAAATTATTATTGATATTGGATCGGATTTTACTGTTGGAGTAGTGTCTGTCTAACTGAATGTACTAGTGTAGTAAGTATTATTCATTTCACGAATCGACATCAACGCTTAATTTGTGACTATCATCGTTAAAAAGAAGCAAGAAAGCTCGATGAGTCGAATAAATGTCCGATTATCTTTTACCCACTTATAAATCTTATAATCCTGTTAATTTGTCTCTGAAATAGAATTCTCGAGTCTAATTTGGAGTTTTACAAAAAATAAAACATAAGGCTTTACGATTTATGAACAATTATTAATGATATCAAATAGCTTAAATCTACTAGTATCAATAAAAAAGTCAGATAGAGAAAATTGTGGCTATCAAAATTTGAATGACTTGGCAAACAAGGCAGCAATAGTCTGAATCTCATCCCAGTTGAATTTTTGAAGTTCTGCAATAACCTGTATGGAATCAAGTGTATAAATATTCAAAGTAAAAGGATGTTTTTTGTATGAAAAGGCATATTTCCCATTTACCTTGTCTCTTGGAAATCCTAATTTCATAATTTTTGCTACTTTAGTCTCATCGACAGGCTGGCCAGCGGAAGCAGACGATTGTGAGGTACCTGCGTCGTCTGAATAAAAAAAAAGACTAGCAGCTACTGTGATGGTGGTGTATCAAATTAAATTTCCTACATGCCGGTGATAATGGTTTTGTGTCGAACACAAAATAAAAAGCAAAAAAATAATAATTCACAGCATTCCTCGGGGTTATTTGATAAGCAGGGATTTAACTATTTCTTTAAACCAGATAGCAAAATGAACACTGAAATTTTTTAGTACAGATATTAGGCAGACATGAATGAGATCTTATAAAGAAGCAATTTTGCAAGCAGGGAATTGTAGCAGGGTCATTTAATGTTTTCTCGGTTTCTTCGCAGGAGTGTGAGCAGAGTTATGTGAAGAAGCTGAAATAAAAGTAATTTCACAAAATGTTATTTACTTTTCTGTTGATCCCGGACACTTGCTTCAATTGCTTTGGCAAGCCCAACATCCTCACCGCCCAACTCGTCAATAGCTCTTTCGCCTTCTAACGTTCCGTCCGATTTTGTATAGCTTAATCGCGCTGATTCCGGAAGCTCATTCTCCGATAGAAACGGAGTTTCTGTTCCACAGGTTCCAAGGCACAACATGTTTCTTCTCAGATCGATGGTACACTGTTGAAATTTTATTAATCGTAAAGAATCTGAAGTTTCACTAAGAACATAACCACTGTCCTACCACATAGTTTATTATTCATTGGGTGCAAATCAAAAAATACCTGATGTCGTTTGAGCATATCCAATCCAAGAAGCATATCCATTTTTTGGTCGGCTAGTATGGAAAACGAAGACGTCAAGAAGGAAGTCCCAATTTGAATTTGACACATATGAATCCGTCCGAGGATCCGCTGCGTTCCAACACCAGTAGCTATTCCAGAAAATCTGTCATATTTCAAGTTTATATTTAATTCAGTCAGTGAGAGTTGAGAGTATGACAGGTTGTTTATGTTATAAATCAAATACAACTTACCTGGTATCCACTAATCTCATAATATTGCACCGTTCGGCACATTCTGTAGACATAATTGTGGTCTGTGCACCTTTGAATTATTAAAAATCATAAATTAGGATTTTTAAAAACTATTAATACGGTTGAAAAACGTTAACACAGTAAATACCAGAATCAACAAATGCCTTAATCGGATGCCCATTGACTCGACAATCAATGTACAACATAACAACCGTTGCAAAACTTTCTGGATTGTACTCCATCGCTGCTTCCATATTGGCTTCAATATTTTTCTGTTTGATTTCTTCTGCAATCAGTTTTTGGGCTTCAAGATCAAATGGATTGGCTGAGAGTAGTCGTTGCCTCTGTTCCTCCCGTTGCTTTCGTTGTCGCTGAAGCTCCAAAATCATATTGGAAAATTTCTCTAACAAATTACAACCACATCAAAATATAACCAAACCACGAACAAACCGAACAATACAGAGTAACTTAAAGATTATTTACCAAAATCTCCACTCAGCAATGCATCCGCTAAGGCTGGATTATTCTGTTTAACAATAGCAAGTTGTTCAGGGTCTTTCAAGAGAGTGTCTCTGATATAGGCAGGACTTGATTCATCCGGCCTAGGTGTACCGCCACTACTAGACGATTGTCCTCCACTTCTAACCCCACCTCCTCCACCCTGACCAGGAACATGGATCCCACTAAAGTCCAAGCTGGGAATTTGTGATTGTGAGTTTCGGTGGGGCAGTGAAAATCCATATCCGGGTGTTGAATTTGAACCCAAACTACTGGAAGAATTTTGCTGTTGCCGATAATGTTGAAGAATAACAACGTCGCCGTCATTTATTCCATAATCCTGAAAGTGAAGATTATTATAACATACATCCAATGAATGATAAGCTCATATATACGACAACCAGTGACGCATTATAATTATTCAGACAGTACCTGCATAGTTTTTGTCCCATCCGTCAGAGGCACACCATTGAAGGCGATAAGAATTTCACCGGCTGGGATTCCAGACTCCATTTCACAAAATGCTTTAAAATTTTGAAGTTCCAAATCGTCATTGACGTCAAGGGTGAAGATTGCGTCGTCCAAGCCCGTCACGGTCACCTTCATCTTGTGACTGACAGAGTTTTCTATTTGAATAAAAAAATCATTCATTTAAAACTCTCTCTGACGTCCCCTTGATCCACGAATCACAAGTTGTGATTCACAACCAAACAAAAACTAGCAAACAATGAAAAATAACAGTGCACCCACCGTACAAAAACAATTGACTTGGTTTAAAATGAATTTCTTGGGAAGGACGCCTCTTTTCCCTCCAGACTGCCACGAATAATTCGACGAAATGTCGACACCCAGAAAAACGCCACAACTGATGAGATCTACTGACTTACTGTGACGAAAATTTCGTCACGAAATGACGAGACAAAATTATTGTTGTTGTTTTTTAATTTACGTGCATCTGCTCATATTCCGCCACTGGTGGGGTAGAGCTAGACTGACTCAGTCTCAACGGTATGACTTTCTCCAGCAACTTTCCCTCCAGTTTATTCTGATTTTAATTGGTGTGTAATTCATTATGACAATATTTTAACTGTTTCACATTGGGTTGGCTTTATTTTATTTTACCATTTTCTTTCTTCACAAAATTTGGAACTCTTCCGAGTTGAACATAATTAGCTAACAGGTTACACATAAGGTTTTTTTTCAGTGATACACTTAAGTTTAACCTTATCATGAAGACAATAATTCTGTTAGTTTCGTTTAGACTCATGTTTTATTAACTAAATATAAATTAAATTAACTCACCTGAAATTCTACACATATGTATGTATGTAAGGTTATTAATGTGTACAATGCATTGGCATGTGGATTCATTTTTCATACAATGGTATGACCACTGTCTTGAAACTGTGTACACAACAAAATATTATACTTTCAGAAATTAACTGGTAAATACAAAGTCAAAATTTATAGTCAACGATAATCTATTAAACAATAGTGAAACAAAAGCATACTTAACTAAAAATAAATACTAATTAGAAGCTTTATCCGAAATGAAAAAACAACAACTTATAAACCGTCTTCTTTTCATGGTCAACTCGATTACACATTAATTATTAAATCTCTAACCAAGATTTACCCTAGTTTAGGGACTATCTATAATATTAATATTAATATGTACAACTAAGAATATTACATTAAATCTTTAGGTTCTATGTTTTAGGATGAGGTGAATATGAATCGCTGAGAAGCATTATGGTGAAGTTGAGTTAAGGTCCACTGTAAGAAGGTCCGTCAGGCGCAATTATGACAATGAAGGTACTCTTTTTGTTGCGCTGCTACGCGCAATAGTAGGCTTCCGTTTGTAGTTTTTTTCGCATATTTAATAGGCCATTGGTCCGAATGTAAGGTAGTAGAAGAAGAAGTTTTAGTACGCAATTGTTCATCACTCAGGAGAGAGGTGTCTTGGTAGAAACCGTTCATTGAAGGATCTTGCTTGCTTAATAATACAATCCAGAGAGTGCTGACAACTGTGGATCAAGGAGATGATGTGACGACAATGATAATTCTTGTCGCCATTTTAGTTGGGATGTGATGCATGAGGAATTTTAGAATTTGTTTTTTTTTCAGCATAGCCTGGGTTTATTGTTGGTTAACCTTAAAATTATGAAGAAGATTTATCAATTAGGAAAAAAATGATTGGTAACTGAACAATAAGGAATGGTAAGAATACAGTTACCTGTAAGTTTCTTTTGTGACAATGACACGCTGACTTCCTTTCGTGTGAGTACATTCGTATTCAATGCAGTGTAAAGAGCTACCAAAAGATGATCGATGTGTATCCTGCGAGTTGTAAAATTTTACTTGTAAGGAGACGATTAAAGTCCCCCCACTGTTGAGCTGCAATAAAAATTGAAAGAATTAGATTGCAATTATATAAATCAGTTGTATTGATATCACATCAGCACACTAAATTCATGTTGAAGCCAAATATCCAACGTCATGCGACCTCATCAAAATTAAAGGCCAGTACGATCCCTAACAAAAATGCATGTTCAGGCCTGGGCGACTGGGCGATGGAAAAGATAAGTGCAGCTAGGTAGTAAATGTGTGCTTTCTTTGTTGCATGCAAAAAATTAAAGGTGAAAGAAAATGATATATTATTTCTTAAAAACAGATCCCAACGAAAGGCACAGAAAAAAAAATTGGATCACAAAGTCAGATTTGTGTGCTATATTCTTTTCTCTTTCTGGAGTTTCAAATGGCGTGCAGGATGAAATTGTTTTGTGTTCAATCTCAATCGTCTCAAAATAATGACCGATGCGATATATTTTTACATGCATGTTGAATGTAATGAATATAATAATAGTAGACCCTAGTCCGGCTAGTCCCTAAATAATAACGTTTTTCTAACTTTTATACATATGAATGTGCCTTTGCAAACAAGATACTATCTTCATCGATTGTAGCAAAATATCTGCAATATGATTGTTAAGAAAGCTGAAAAGTGAAAATTGTATAGCAATAGAAAACGGAGGGCATGACATCGGAATGAAATATGAGAAGGAAATGAAGACACAGGAAATGACTTACTTGCATGATCAGAGGAATGTCGTGTCTTAAACCATTTTTAGATGCAGGAACACCATGAGTTTGATATTGAGCGGTATATGCTGAACAAACTGAATCCCGAGATTTTTCAACGCATTGTACTTCTTGATTTTGGACCTGCAGATTACTGAAATAAAAAAAAACAAGACAAAAATCCAATTAGTTTCAAAATTCAAAACTGCACGAAACATAAATCTCGAACTTTCTACACCACCACTCACCCACCAATACGACGAGGAATAATTATTTTACTTACCTAATGCTTATTTTAGAATCGTGATGAAAGTGACCAATATTTCTCAGTGAGGGTGTAATAATTTACGGAAGAATTTATAATATTGCATGACAGTAAGGTCAAATTAAAATGAGTATTCGCGGAAGACCCACCACACAAGTGTTTTTGATTCATTGATTTCACGACGAAACCATTAATTACGAGCTACCACTTATTTAACAGATTACACTGTCACTTTTATGCTTATTTTAAGGTTTAAGTCTGTTTTGCTGGCTTATGATTAGTTTTTAGTTAATTGGCTGGCTTTCTCCTTTTAGAGTGAAAATTTACAAAAGTCAATGTCAAATCAACATGTAAACAGACATATATAGATTTGCTATAGCTAGCAAAACAGTTTTTATACAACATTGTACAAACTCGTGTTAATATCTTATCTATCTTGTATATACGGTGGTAGCCAAGTAGTGTAGAATAATGTTACTTAAGATCTTAGGTTTTAGTCTATTAGTCTAAACGTCCGTCATTCAGCTCATTTTCCTATTTCTTCAACACTTTGCTTCTTCTGATCTTCAAGCCAAGTAGTGCAGAATAATGTTACTTAAGATCTTAGGTTTTAGTCTATTAGTCTAAACGTCCGTCATTCAGCTCATTTTCCTATTTCTTCAACACTTTGCTTCTTCTGATCTTCCCATCTATTCTATTCTATTCTTCATAACCGTTCAAATAATCAGTCTAATTAGCACGACATCACTGTGCTTGAAACTGAGCTTGCATCATGGCATAAGCAGCCGCCGTAGCAGCATCGGTACCCCCTTGACCTCCTTGGTGTTGAGCTCCTCCAGCCCCGCCCGCTCCAGGAATCCCTTGACCCCATGTGGTCGCCATCCCTTGAACCCCTTGAAGTCCAGCCATAATAACCCGCTGCCGTTTGTTGGCTATAGTTGCCATTCCCATATGCAGCATATCCTTGAACTCCCACTCCTTGCATGAATTGATTCTGCATCTGTTGTGCTGCAGCCGCCGCTGCAGGATAACCCCCATACCATTGACCCAACATTTGTTGACCATAAGCTGCTGCTGCATAATTGGGAACTTGGCTGCCTCCACCTCCTCCTCCACCCCCTCCACCATATTGATTCCCTCCTCCTTGATTCTGTCCTCGGCCATCTCCACCCCCACCCATAGAATCTCCAGATTCCTTTCCCCACGAGCATTTCACAGTTTGACCATTAATCTCGGTATTATGGACAGCAACGATAGAATTGGTGGCAGCCTCCTTGTTCGCAAACCTGATGAATGCAAAGCCCTTGTCCTTAAAGACTCTAATTTCATAGAGTTGACCAAAAGGGGAGAAAGTTCTCTGCATAAGCTCTTCGCTTATTCCATTACTAAGACCTCCACAATATACCGTACAATTTGTGACGCTGGATTGGTTATAGACATCATCAAAATTAAGATGTTTAGAATTTCCTCCCCCTCCGCCACCACCGCCCCCTTGATCATTCCCACCTCGAGGTGGTGGAGGTTTCCGTGTCGCCCAATTAGTTCGAATACTTCTATTTCCTAGCCATTGACCATTCATGGCTGCAATCCCTTGTTCTGCGTCAGATTTCTTTACAAACGACACAAAGCCGAAACCTTTAGATTTGAGAGTTTGTGGATCTCGTACAACACGACAGTCAGATATTTCTCCAAAAGGTGTAAATGCATCTCTCAGCGCCTGCGTTTCTATTTCTTGAGACAGGTCCCCCACCTGTATATTATAAGTAAATTTCGTGTAATACTTATCAATCCCTAACAATATAATGAAAAACAAAGTACAAGATATTGAAATTCTTACAAAAATATGGTAATGCTTGCTTGTGTCCGGTTTAGACTGAGTATTTGGGGAAGTAGCCCAATTTACTTTCATCTCTTTACCGAAACAATTGCGTTTATTCATTGCGGCTAGTGCGGCGGATGCTGCGTGATGTTCAAAGAATTCGATAAAAGCATATGGATCGCTTTGAGGTTCATGGATTATCTTGCATCCTGCAACAGGGCCTATTTGGGAGAAGAGGAGGAACAGGAAGTCTTCCGTAGTTTGAGAGTCTAAGTTACCCACATACAGGGTACGAGGCTGTGTTTCTTCACCGGTCTCCATCATCATTCTTGGGAGGATTGCTTTACAATATCCGACTGAGTCCTGTTTCAATAATTCACTCACTTTCTTTCTGATTCTACAAAGGCACTGACTTTCTTTTTAGTTTGAAATATCACAACTTTTTTAAGAAATGTCAATTTTATTTCAACAAATATTTTTGTGAAGCACACAGCCGGATAAATTGATGCAACTGGTTTAAACTTGGTTCTGGAATCCGCTCGGCTGGGGCGAAGTGAGACAAATGAAACAACTTTCACCCCTTTTTTATTCATTATGCTACTTTCTCCGTGATTAGGATTTTTATTCACAATTCCCAAAAGTGAAGTGAATACAAGTTTTTGTAAAATAGTTATCCAATTTCCACTAACTTTTAGTTCCACACATAAAACCAGTACAGTTTATGTGATGGTGGGGTGGGTGAAAGTGGGAGGAAATAATATTATGGTGACAATAAAACAAATCAAATGCAAATTTCACTGTCTTCCTCATTAAATATTCATTTGTCGTGTCCTACATCCACCGTCTAATCACGTTCGACAAATGCAATGGGTAAGGGACATTGTTCAATACGATGCGTTTTTATGGGATTCGGATTTCTAGGAATCCTACCTAGCCAAATCGGTCAACCTTATGTTTAGTTTCATCAACTAGATTTGAATGGACATGATAGCTGGAAAGGCAGGATTCCAGAACTAGGATAATGATTATTTTATGACTTTCTCCCACCAACCAAATCACAAAAGTTTGGTGCATAATTCTACTCAAGCGTGGCGTGAATCCATAAGGGAACGTCGGAGTATGGGCTCTGAATACATCAAATCATGGGTGATAAGGTGAACTGATATCTCTTCTTAGTCAGGGTGGCATTCAACGTCTTGTTGGCTCTGCTGTCCTTGGATTTGTTTGCTTTCACTTGAATATTATTAGCATTACAAGAACTGAGTTCCTTATTGTATTCATAAAACAAGACTTTGATGTTTCTCGTGGCCAAGTTAACTTGAACAAAGGATGAAAAAATATATCTGGGATCATGAAAGCACGGATGGCGGACCAGAACTTCCTATTATTTAAACTACCTTTCTTCGTATGAATTATGCACATCAACTACCTAGAGAGGAAGATTGAAGCATTTATTCGTTAAAATGCTGATTACTTCTGTTCTGGAATGACCCCTGCCAAAATCTTGGACAGTGCTTTTTAAGCTCAAGCTCCATCCAGTAGGGCGGAGTGCTTAAGAGTTGAGCCAATTCCGTTTTCAAGTTGGAAGCTTGCCCGGTAAGCCAATGAATGAGGAAGGATAAAAATGAATGAAGTAATTGAAAGTTGAACATAATGGAAATGAGGAAAGGTAAAGAAGAACGCAATAAATGTATGTCCTCATAAATGTTTGAAATCCAGCCAAATTGAAAACACAATGAAGGAAAGCAGGCAGACAAACATCATAAATTTTCATGCATTTGCTTACAATAGGAAGCTATTTCTGAGGAAAGTTTAGAGATATTGAGCCATTTTTTGATAAACTAATTTGTAGTGTTCATACGTACTAAGTAACTAGAATTTTTTACTAGTACCTATATTTTTTAGGCAGAAAGCGGACTCTAAGGTTTAAACGTCATCGTATTTAAATAGTCACAAATCTGTTTAGTTAGGAGTTTAATTTGATGCAAGTTGCTTGATCACGCGATGCAATATTTCGTGTGCATTTTCTAAATAATTTAACACTCTGTTTCCAAATCAGGTAAAGAGGAGAAGCGAAAATAAGCCCACCTTCAGATTTCGGATAAAAAGTGTAGGGTTTGGTTTTGATTTTATTTATGCTGTCTTACGAAAAGAGAGGGGCGGAACGCTGAGAAAACATATAAAATAGGTATGGCAAAATATGGCTAAGATGCACTTTGAAAATGGCATATATACAGAGTAGATGGAATGAAACTATGTAAAACACAAGTTAATAATAGTTAAGATGAGCTGTAAGTGAGAGCGGCCAGGCTGGACTTGATCTTGTTCTTGGCCATGACCGTTGCTCTATTTTGTAAAAATGGCTCCAAGAAGAAAATGGGTTGGAAGTAAGCATGTGGTGTCCAGTCAGACCTGGATTTAGAGTGGACCGAGAACTGACACATAGAACAGTAATATGCATCTAGCTCAGGGTGGGCGAGGTGCAACTATTCTTTTAGAACAAATTCGCCCGACTGAGTTAGTTTTTCTTATGAGAACTGAACACGGAGACCGGAGATTGAAGTAGGATTTGCAATACAGTGAATAAGTTGGCTTTGGTTTTTGTCTAGGTATTTGGTTGTACTATTCAAAGCAGTTTTATAAGTTTTGGACATAAGTACTTTCTCCTTAAAATGCAAAATTGTAGAACAAGGTGGGATTGTTTAATGTCTATTTAAAATAGTATGACTACTTATTAACCTTAAAATAGCTCCAAATTGCATTTGCAAAAAATGCAAAAAAGTTCTTCGTCCCGCATGGTATTGAATAGCAATTTCTTGGCAACTCCAAAGATTTCGAGAAAAGACATTTTCCATCACTTACGGAATGGTTTGCTTTCTCCGAAATGCATTAATCACCACATTCCTCTTACACGATGTTACGTCATACATGTGCACAAGTCAAGCCACAAAACTAAGGTATGCCGC
>JAAXNX010001281.1:0-18838 GCA_036491905.1 Folsomia manolachei
GGGTGAAATGGAGAGATGTGGAATTGAGTTGTCAGTGTCATCCTGGGTGGAGCCCGAGAAAAGGAAGGATTATATTTATCCATTTGGAACTGAGAGAAAGGAGCAAGAGTCCCTTAATTCGATGTCTGCACAAAATGACACTGGAGTTCTCTACATTGTCTCCAATCCACATATAAATTACTTTGGGAAGTCTGAGATGGGTAGGCGGCTACATCTCGCTAGTACCACAGGAGACACAGTCACTCAATACTCAAACATGGAAGGCTCACTCCCCTGGGAATTAATCCCCATCGGAACTTGCCCACTAAAGGATTTGGAGAAAAACGAAGCACACCTCCACATTTGCAATCTATTCGCGTACTTGCTCAAGTTACGACAGTCTTTTGTGACAAAGGATCCGCCCTACACTTATCCACCAGGTCAAACCAAGAAAGATCCCTGCCACCCAATTTGTCTTAACAAACTGACGAACCACACTTTTCTAGATGAGGAGTCTCTTCAAAAAATACAATCATTTATGAAAAGATATTATGGGGTCGGGATTTATTTGGGTCCAAGAGTGTGATTATTTGATTTGTTTGTTAAATGATGCATTTAGTTTACTACATTTTTGAATAAAGAACTTACCAGCTCTGGATAGTCTCGTTGCACTTTGTAATCATAAAGTACTCTCCGACGCGAGTTATCCGACCCAAACCCAGATAGTATCGGTGAATCGGTATGAACAGTTTTAGGTTTAATAAAACCATTTTCAGATTGGCATCTTGGAGCAAGTAATGGCGATGAGGATGCATCCTTTGTATTAACAACTACTCGAGGTTCAATATGTTGGCTTATCAAGATACAATCGGAATCGTTGGCAGAATTATTGGAAGGTTTTTCAACCATTGTGATTATAGTTTGACCTTGATCTCCTCTTGGAGCTAGCAATTCCTGTTGAGTTCGAGATTTAAGGGAGGCAGTTGTCAATATTTTCGACCCTGGTTTTGATTTAGTCGAAATTCCAGACCCAGCAGACCCTTCATATTTCAATGCATCAACTCTATTATTGCTCATGGACGGTGATGGAGCTGGGGACGGGGAGGAGGATAAAATTACTTTAGTTTGATTGTTATTATTATTTCGCTGAAGATCTGGACGTGGAGCAGGACGGGGTGATTCTACGTTTGCCGGAGATGATAATGAAGATTCAGAAATTCTTCTAGAGTCATTTCTGGCCCGAGCTGGTTTAACGGGTTGAGAATTTCCATAATTTGTTCTCGGCTTGACGGCAGGAGCATTTTGAGTTACAAGGTTAGCATCAAGAGTTGGACAACTTTCTCCATCTTTTCTCTCATCGACGGCTACACATGGACATTTCTCAACAATTCTCGCAGTTTGATTAAAATCTATGATTTCGTTGTTGTTGTTATTATTATTGGTTGGGGAAGGACGACTTGGTTTGGACTCTTGTGTTTGGATTCCCATTGAGATGGACGTGGAAGGACGAGAATGTTCCTCTTTGGAACAAGCGGCGGCGGTGGTGGTTGTCGACAAAATTTGGGCATGAATTCCTTTCTCCACTCGGAGCCCTGCATGCTTGCCATTCATCCCTGAACTTGTCGGTGGTACCAAGAATGCTGATTGTGATTGCATGATTCCTGTGGTTGCGGTATTTGTGTTAGTAGCAGTTACAACCACCACTTCATCAATTTTTGTGGTTTTGATACCATTGCCGTTGTCAAAAGATTGTGTGCCAATGGTTGAGTTTCTACCAATTGTGTCAGTGGGGTCATTTGGTGGTTTCACTGTCACCGTCACCTTGATCTCTTCTGGGATTGAGTCCACCACCGCCCCACCTCCACTCCCTCGACCTTTATTACGATCGGTTAGTATGCGAGTAGGAACACGACTTTTCAAAAGTTCTTTTGACAAGGAACTCAATCCGTCAGGGGCATATGGGGGATATGGCTTCGTTTGAGGTTTGGACGACTTTTCCTCTTTAATTACACTCAAATTTCTCTCATCAGAAAAGTTGGGTCTGTCAAAAATTGAGTTTGATGTCTTTGGCAGGACACCAAAACCATTACCCGCACTACCACCACCACTTTTTGAGATGGGGATGGGAGGAGCTGTACCTTTCCTATGGGATGAAGGACGTAGGTGTGGGCCATCGTCCTGTTCTTCCTCACCTTGAGGTGTGATTGGGAATCGTTCACAGAATTCCGAAATTGAGAAGTTTGAACTTGACGACTTTGATAGTCTTGTGTTTAAGGTAATTCTATATGGGGTAAGCAATAAGGCATGCATTTAATGACAAGAACAATAACGAGAGTAAGTAAATTCGCATAAATATGATATGGCGTGTAAAAGCCAGCTTGCTAGATGAAGGAGGATGTGAAACATCACGAATAAAAAGAAAGCCAGCGTGTAAAGAGCAGTGAAGTGAACAATTGTGTAGTTCCTATGCTTTCCATTCTTTTGTATCTCTAAATATCTAACATATATGTCCACTTGCACGGCCTGGTCTGATATGATTTAACTAAATAAAGTCTGGGTTGGATAACCTCCCGTTTATATATTTTGATAAATTGGACCCTTCTGTTGTTGGCATTCATCTTGAAAATTTAATTCAACTCTACTTTCACTTGTGAAACAGCTTTCACTGTTTATATGCGCAGTTTTCTAAGCCATCATGTGACTCAACTGTCTGGTGACATATGTATGTATGTGCTGGGGGATCAAATTATCTACTTTGAGCTATTCCTGAATTTATATCAAAACAAAAGAGGAAGGACAACTGTATGCTGTGCAGTTCATTTGTATTTTCTCTGGGCGGATATATATCTTTAATCCACTTACATTTGTCTCTGCAACAACAGCTTCCAAATGCTCTTCAACTGGATGTTTGGAGTTCGCAGAGCAATTTGATTGGACTTTTTGTTCCTGTGCAACGGCAAGAGTTTGTCTAGTCGGGAGTGGACGGGTTCTGGTCCAAACAGGAGCCTAAACTCATTTTCTGAAAAATCAAGTCAACATCATTCATATTGTATGTATGTATTATTGAAGTTTGTGAAAACTGAGTTAATATTTGATCGAGATTTTGCGTCGTTTTTGATTCGGAGAAAGTGGTCATTCATACATATTTATAATGATAATAGGTATGTGCAGTATATGTGATATTGACCATATTAGCTACGATTCATAAATGAAAAATTTGAAAAAGAAGCACTTCGTGGTGATGTGGCGTGCAGACTTTAAGGCCTTTATCTAATTCAATGTCGTAAATTATTGGTGTACGGCCATGAAAATATTCTATGCATCTCTAAATCCGAATGCTTATCACGCTCATGAACAAATATGCAACGCCAAATAAAACATCAATGCTGTGGGTTATGTACATATGTTATACAATGATAACTTCGCACATTTCTAATTGCATAAGCTTTCCTTGTATAAATCAGCAATTTCTATATTAATTCGTCTCTCCTTAACCACCCACCATGCCTACCTTCTGAAGGATTGCTTTACATTTCCTTATAATCGATTTTGATCAAAGATGTTATTTGGTTGTAATTACGCTTTGATGGAAAGTGAAGCCATCATCTGCCTAATCAGCTATATCTGAAGGGCTTGCCAAACTTTATCAAGAATCATCAAAGAAGTCATGCACCACATTTCCAGCCAGGCGGACAAGGTTAGTTTGGATTGACAGACTTCACAATTTTGATTGAGAATGTAGCTGTAATTTGAAGTTGGTATTTCAAGTATTTCGTAAGTGGGCAAATAACAGGCAAATAACGGTTCTGGTGTTGGCATTGATTAAATGAATTACCGAGTTGCACTGCAACACTATCTGAAGTGTGCATCTTGGGTTTAAATTCAACAACAAATTTTACATTACCATTCTATTTTTTTTTATTTTGATACAAAAATCCAGTAAAATCTAAGCTCTAATTACGAATAGAAACGAATAGGCCAGGATGATTTAAAACGCAGTAGATTCAAGTGAATGGAAAAATTAATCAGCAGAAAACGTGCTTTCTAATTCCAGTATTTCAGTTAAATCCATCGGTACACAAATGCCTTCGGCTTTGATGTTTTGTAATTTAGTTGATACTCGGTTTTTATTATTCACTTCGAAAATAATCGCATGACGCCGGAATTCTTTACTACGCGTCTCTTCGCAAAAAAGTTCACGATTTGTTTTCCCCAGCACATGACATAATCCATCTGCTGACTAATTGTCTCCAGCCCTTTGATCTTGATCGCAACCAAGTATACTAAGTTGTTTTTAGAAAAGATAGTAAAGAATTGCGAGAAAACCTTGAAGGCAGTTGAAGGTTTGTTGTTGTTTACACATTTACTCGCATTTGGAATGAAACACTACTCGCCACTTCCGATTTTGTGGCTTTTATTAATTCTCGACCACTACCCAATTGGTTATTTCTATTTTCATCATATCTCATCATATATCTTAAATAAACAAAAACAGAAATATATGCATTATGCATCACATACCATGTTTTCGTGGGAGGTTGAAATGTAATGTTACGACGTCTTCGAGGCGTATTGGAGCTTCTTTGACAAAAAATACTCGATCCCTGGTTGTATGAGAAGTCAGGACGATGATGTCGCTAAACAGGAATGCCCAAACAGGGCTCCAACTTCCATCAGATTCTTTTTTAAAGAGTCTGCTGCCAAAAAGCCAACGTCTCCCTTTTTCGCAAACTTTCACTGGCTGTAAATACAAAAAAAAATATTTTAATTTTACCATACCACTTAAAAATAGTTCGGTATCATAACGTAGAATTAAGATTTGTTTTAATTAACGGCTTCGTAGTGTCTTGTCTGCCATAATACTAAGGATTTGAACGATATAGGACATTACTATTACTATTGCTACACCCCTGTCCGTTTGATGTTCATTTAACAATCTTTCATTTATTGTTAATGATGTTTTTCTTATAACTTGCAAACCATTAAACAAATGAATGAATAACAAAATGATAACCACGTTGTCGTTTGCTCTACGCCGCGTGACATGATAATAATAGCAAACAATCGTTTCAAAATGAAACAGAATATTCTTACAAGTTCAGAAGACCATTTCCCAACTTGTAACTGTGACATTGGCATAGTTTAGCAACTAAAGGTAAACTTTGTCGCATTCACCATATGTAACTTCCCAATGGCAATGTTAAAGTAAGAGAAAGTTGAAAGCGCTTGCCGTAATTTGCTCGTACTGAATGATTCAAATAGTCAAATATTCTGTATTGTCCATTTCATGTATTTCTAAAATTTTAGGTAAATTCTCACACCACATAGGCACGTTTCAGGAACATAAAACCACGTCGTCGTAAGCACATTATTTGAAAACGCTTCATAATATTTTCATTATGGTTAATTGAAAACATCGTCATTAAATTTTACTCTGTGTGGGACTCGAACTGAGACATGGGAGGTTAGAATCGAAAAATCTGTAAAAGAAGTCCATAATAAGCTAACATTTTTTTTTTGCTGATGCCTTATGGGTAAATACTCGTAATACTAAAAGGATACAAATAATATCAATAGGCCAATGGAAAATATTTATAATAGATTCTGGTGACGTCGTAAAGAAAGTAAGCAACAGGAGGCAAAACGTGAGTATCTGGTCACGCGGATCAGCTTGCCATTGTAGAAAACAAAGAATAAAGAAAAGTTATTCGGCTTCTCAGAATATTTTGTTACCCAATTTCTCCCACGTTCCATTCACTAAAAATAGTACGATTGGCCAATAGTTGCTTTATTTTACCGCAAAACGTTGATATCGCTGGTATTAAAAAATTCTAGAACAATTTTATAATGCTTTCGCTATTTACTTTCCCGAAAAGTAGAAGAGTGACGCTTGACATGTGCATAATGAACTTGGACTATTTATAACTGAAATGCGAGATAAACGTAACTATTTAGCATTTACTATTTAGCATTTACCTAACAGTGACATCAACGCAAATTATTTTTGACTGACGTTGCAACAATAAAACAGTGAAAACTATCTTAGATTAAAGTTTTCTTAGGTAAAAAAATCTCTCTTATCAGCAACTCACTACCTACGTATTAGTAATTTCGTTTATGTTTAAAATATTACTTCAAAATGGGTGTGACAATAACAAAACAAGAGTAAATAAGAGATATAACGAGGTATCTACACGTCAGTGCAATTGAAAATAGATTATTCCATGAAATAATGTTGTTAAAAACGTCAGTAGCGTAACTTTTTCGAAGAATGTCGAATCAAATTGCTAACGAAAAAACAAGACGACGAACGGCCCACTACTGTTTTTATTCAAAAAAAATAATTGTAATAGTGTTCCAAATTTGACCTAATAAAACTAGTTAAACATTCCAAGCTTCAGAATTAGATACTGAAAAGACTTGCAGAATACCGAGCAATTGTTGCGTGGACATAATACAAACCCAATTTGCATTTGACTGCTATGCATAATTGTAAGTATTATAATTATCTTGAGAGAATAGGAATTCAGGAACTACCAAATTGTCTTGTCATAATATGGTTGAACACAAACATGTTAAGTATTTATGTGGCACACCTATACTACTAATAACATGTAATTGAAATAAGTCTGGTATTAATAATCATCTTTTAATGTATGCTATTAATGACCACTGGTTTCATTCATTTAAACAGCAAACTTATATAAACTGTTTACGCAATGCAAAGTCATAATCGCGTAATGATTAGTACTTCAGATGTAAGGAAATATCTCAAACACTACGATTAATGTTTTAAGTAAATTGTAAGGGGATTTATATAAACTGCATTATGGTAAATAATCATCTGTCTCAGGTTATGTAAACTGCTAAAATCTATTCAGTTCAACAATACTATCTATTCTAGTTATGGTTATTAATGGTTAGTCACTCCTCAAAAATGACTCAAATAACTTTGAAACTATTGCCAGTGTCCATTTTCCTCATGTGGTTTAAATGAGTGTTCTTGTGTTAACTAAAAAGTTTAATAAATTCCATTACAAAAGGGAACAAGTTTGGAGGTAATCTCGTTGCAAGAATGACGATTTACCATAATATAGTAACTGGAAATTTTTGAGAAGGCAATTTTTGGCCTCGTCTAGACTCTCTAAATAAGAAATATACAAAAAAAGTATTAAAGAAAAATGCCGTATGTTACGCGGCAGGCGAGACGACCACTTATGATGAACCTGTCATTATTCTCATTATCAACAAAGGAATTAATGGATGAAAATTTGCATGTGTCTCTCCTGTGAGACCAGACATAGTCTGAGTGAGATAAGATCTCTAGATGACATTGGTAATAGTAATCTCTTGAACTTAATCAATTAGTTCTGTCTGATGCGATTCGAAAGAACCAAATACGTAATGGCATAACCAGTCATGGGCGACAGCTTGTACCAACTTACCTGACAACTGGTGGAGACAACACGCTTTTCCAAGTCACGGACGGTCAACAAGGGATTTTTCTTCATGCTCACATGAGATATAGGCTCCATAAAATCAGTTTCACAAACAATATCTGCATAACATTCCTAAAATTTTGAAAAACAAAAATTAACGAAGTACAAAAGTGGGAGAGAGCGATTCCTATGTAAATACCACATACCTTTAGTTGAGTGAAAAGCTCCACCCAAGCTTCGTTGCTGTTGTGGCTGATTTCTTCACAAATCTCACAAATATTTCTCAAATGCTGTAATGAACGAAGACAAAGTTTTATAGCCATGTACTTATCAGGGCTTATTTATTTTGACTTTAATATGTCAAACCTCAAGAGGCGCAAATAACAAGGACGTCATGTCGAGGTGTCCTTTTGGCACCTGAAAATAATCAAGTATCAAATTAAAAACGCATTTGCTCTTTGAATGGAATCGCTGGTCCTTGTGCAACTTATGAGTCCAAAATCTTACTGGAGTTTCCAAAACGAATCGAGCAAATTCTTGAAGGCTCATTTTATCTGAAAGAATCATTGAAGAATAGCCTAAAGTCTTTGCATATGAGGAATAGGCAGCCACCATCTCGGACAACTGAAATGTGGAAAATATGAAAATGATTATACTCAATTTTTGTTATAAATAAAGTCACACTAACATGGTCAGAATGTGTGGATAGAAGAACTCCACCAAGTTTCCACCCAGGATTGGAAGATCCGTTCGCAACACAGTTTAAAATCCTTTTCGTTACGGTAATAATCTTAATTCACGCACATAATTTTATTATTAGTACTTTTAGTGATGAAATTTTCAATTGGTTTACGCTGAATTGAAACGTATACCTTAATCACGTTAGAAAACATTAAATTTATCTCTTGAGGAGTGAGCAATCGATTTGATTGTGCAGGAATCAAATATCGGTCCAATGCGGCTGAAAATAATAGAGTAAATGAATAATTTTTCAATTTACGTATTCCCAAATTACCGGAACAATGGATAATCACAGTTCAAAGGAACCAGCATGAACTTGTTTGACTTACCGACGACTTTCCGAAAAAACTTGAGTTCACAAATGAAAAACTGTTTGAGACAATCATCCTCGTTGTCCAGTAGCTGAAAGAGTGGAAATACAATCCGACATACTTAATTAGGAAATGAAATGGCTGGTATTCAATAATTCTGTGCAGTTTGCATGAAATTACTCCCTATAAGTACATGACATAAGCATTTTCATGAACTGCAATAAAGAAGGGTTTGATTTTAGTCCTGCCTGGCACGCGACACCATCTAGTAGAAGCGAGGAGAAAGTGGAGAAAGTTCTGAACCATCGGTTGCTTTCCCATCACGACAGAGAACTGTCGTCAATCTTTTGGTGTTTAAATGAATATTGAACAACTGGCAGATATGAGGGGATAATTTTCGTTTCTTAATCCCTAAGAACGACACGGAAAAAGCATATATAAGTATTTGTGGCCCATTAATACATTGAGTGACTAAGGATTCAGATGGGTCCTTAAGAAAACAACAATTATGTTATCCATGCATATCTCTGTAAAGCTGAAATACAAACATGCTGGTCAATTAACAAAAAGTAAGCAGAACAAATGGCTATATAGCCTTGGATTATATTTTATTTGGTTAGCGAGTGCGAAACGGAACACATTAAAAACTATCAACAAAATCATACATGGCACCATAAAATGATAAATTAAACGACAACAATGCTCATATCTAATATACTGGAAATTAAATACATAATCATTAAACTATAAATCTGTAAAACATAATACACATACACCGGAATATTCATTCTCAAATTATAAAATGTGATAACAACTACGATTGAACTACATTTAAATAAACAAAAGTGCTAATAATTACAAATTAACAAGTTGCACCCACACAATCAGTACGTGATTCGCACACTAATAGTAAAAACAAAATACTAAATAACCATACAACATTGCCAACACACAAAATTGTAGACAAAAATATACAAAACGACCATGTTCCAGACATATTCACATTCAGACAAACATGCATACATGTGTAATTGTACGACGTTTCTGGGTTAAAGATTTTGTAATGGGATTAAGTGACATAAGTAATAAATTGGAAGGTGGATAAGGTAACTAAGAAGGCAATATTTCAAGAGGGTGTGCCACTATGATTTTCCTCTTTAAACCCATATTTTATGTCTTTGCCCACGCCTTTGCCCACTGGACATTATGGATAAATTATTCCACCAAAAGCATTGAAGGCGCAGAGGCGTGTAAAAATAAATGGCTCCTTCTCATGCTCTTCGTGCAGATATGAGTTTGTACGGTACTATTAGTACTGCTAAAAAAAATCCCGAAAAAAATTCTCTGAATCTTTTTCATGATTGAAACAGTGTGAATGAGGACAAATTTAACAAATTGGGTTCAACTCATTATGAATTATTTTGAACAAGATTGTGAAAGAAAGCCCAACCGAATCAGAGAGAAACAACGAATGCTTCAAATAGATACATTTGACAGTTACGGTCACAATTGTCACGGCGTACGTATCTCTAATTGAAATTATTCCCTTTTCGTGAAATCTTAGTAATATTGCAAAAAATAAACAAGTAACTCAAGTATGAAGCTGTATTATACGTAAGTTCCTTGACCAACCTCGATGTTGAATCTGATCCGCCAAGCAGAGGAACCTGGCTGAGGTTGAGAAATTTGGGAGGAGGATTTCGTTGTTTCAATCGATGTGGGTGGTGCGGGAGGTGGTGACTTTAATATGGAAGTTGGAGGAGGCTGACTTTGACTTTGGGGTCGAGATGGAAGCCCAACAGGTAAATTCTGATTTATATTGGAATTTACATTGGAAATCGGTTTAGCGGAAGGTGCTTGAATTTGCTTTCCAGTCGGTACCAGGGGTGCCGCCGCTTGGACATCTAGATTTTTTTCACGACCTTCATTAATGTTGGAAACTGGTCGTATTTGGGCGGTTGGGTTGTAAACCGCTTTTGGAGGTGGGTGTGATATAAGGGGTTCTGCTGGTAAGGGAATCGTCCGATTTTGAGTGCTATGCGTCGATCTGGATTGGATGGGTGGGGTCGTTCTCCAAACTTCTAGTCGTAGCTCACTTCCGGTTGTTCTGTGGTAATCAAAAACAACGAATTAGAGAATGTGACAATTGCTGTAAAATCAGGGAAATCATTAACAAAGTTCAGGCATTTGAAAATATCGAAAAACTTCGGAAAAAGTTACTCCATTGCAAGTTACTCCATTGCAAATGAGTGGATTTTTCAGGATGTGCATAAACAATTGTATACAATATACAGGTTAAAACCGTGGAATGCATTTACTTGAGTCAAATACATAAGTGTCGTGTCTGTGTTTATCCGATGTAAGCAAAAGTTTTGTTCGTGACTTGAACAATTACTTTCTACATGGACCAGTAACCTGTATATGCCTAACATACACAGAGTATGCCAAACAATGCTTATGGCAGTGCCCATCAATTTACCAAACACTGCCGCTTGTGTTTATTACTTGCCTCAAACTTTAAGCAACATTGCACTTTCTCTGCAAAACTAGTGGGCATCCTTCGTGCAACAGTTAATTGAAAAGAAAGTGAATGGTAGAGTAAGTGAACCAAGGAGAGGTTAGCAAAGGGTAAGTGCCATGTAGTAAAATTATAATACAATAGAAGCTAAAGGTCGAGTACAATAGTACAGGTATCCGTTAACGATGAAGAAAAGAAGACCAACTAACTAAACACTTACTTCATTTTGGTGTAGATTGTGGTATTGGGAACTCCACTGACATCTTGAAATAAAAATTACAGTTAGTTAAATTGGTAACAAGCAGTTGAAATTTGATAACAAGCTTCGCATTGATTTTATATTACTTCTTTAATTCACCAAGTAACTCACCTAATCCATTCACGCCGACGATGAGGTCTCCTGTAAAATAAAAGAACCAGTGAGGTAGGGATAGTCATTAGCAGCACATTGTTGTTTAGCAGGGTAAACATCTGAAACCAACTTCAAGAAAATTAAAGATTTTAGGTTCTGGTGAGAGGACTAAAAATGTTGAAACAAATTATATGGGGTGTGATTGGAGACGCCTCCACGCGGTGCACCCTGGACTTTCACCACGTCGGTGAAAGTGCTGAACGGCTCCAAATTAGCCGTCTGTGGAAATGCCAATTGATGGATTCGTTATAATACTTCGTCCTCCCTAACTTAACTGATCCATGCTATAAATTCATAAATCAATATTCCATCGAATGAGAGTGGAATACTATAAAAAGAGTGCATGGGTCAGCATGAAGAGAGAAGTCCCCGTTCCTCTGACCTGGGCAACACTCCCATTTCATTCATTTGAGGTGGCTAACGTCTCCTCAATGGAACACTAATTTTTCCTTAAATATCGGATGCGACTATAAAAAGCGCACATGACCGACTAACTCCTAGCCTCTACCTATGTGCCAAAAGATGGGCGCCGAAGGGTGTGCGCTCAAGGTTAAAAATAAAGAAGGATTCAAAATATTTACTTACCAATCATCAAGCCAGCAACATCCGCTTTTCCACCCTTTTCCAACCTCTCGATCCTATGTACGAACCCATAAAAAGTCCTTGTTAAATATTTAGTAAATCCAACTCGTAACCACAGTCGTAAGCATGCATAATTTATTAAGAAGGGAGAATCTCGAGAAAGTTTTCTTCTTAATACGGGAACCCATTCCATAAGATTACGTTCTTTATGAGATGATAAAAGCTCACCTAGGCGGAGAAAGCCAAACCACACTAAAACCTGGAAGTTACATATAAAAAACCGCAATCAAATAAACTTTCATTTATTCTCCATCCGATTTAATGGTTCATGATGAGTGTTTTTGGTTTTTAGATTTTTTACCGTAACCACCAAAGTCAGGTTTCGTCATTCTAACTGCAATCCGCACCCCGTTCTTATCTTCAAAGTCAATTGATGGGGCAGGTGGTGGAGGAGGCTCACAACAATCTTCAACACCACTGTCCATTGTGGTGCTATTTTGCAATTTGGACTTTGGCATAGGTTCCATTTCGCAGTCACATCTACTCGAGGAAGAACTTCCATCGCCATGGTCCATGTGACCTGGTTGAGGAGATGGAGAATCCATGCTACTACTTGACCGTGCACTGGAATTGTGACCAGGTTCAACGTCAATCCTTCTTTGCTGTCCACCTTTAGAGGGTTGTGGCAAATGAGGCGTTTGAATCGTGGTGTCGTTTGTAAAGGTAGATGAGTGATGGCAGGATTGCGTAGAGTAATTCGTGGTAGTTGTACTCATTTTCCGTTTGCGCAACTTGAGCCAGCACGATGTCTTCTGTGAGTAATAAAAAATGACAGAATTTGTTTATGTTATCGATCCACACTTGGCCGGAATGACAGTTTATGATGCTGAGAATAATTCGGAGACTTGCTGAATTGCCATCACTATCAATCATGAAACTGGAACTCTGTTCCGTTCTTCTTCTCAACCATAACCAAAAAAACCAAACCCAAAATAATTTAGATAATGGAAGATAATATGACACGCGTTCAATTTGGCGTCTGACTTTCTCTTTCGCTTATTTAATTGCTTTATTATTACTGTTCCGAGAGTTGCACAACACTATTTGCTGAATCAATTAATGTGCGCCCCATACGTACGCTCCTTATATATTGCACCGAATATAAGTTATTCTGGTAGGAAATTTTTCACAGTTTGTCTATCATGAATTTGAATAAAAAAACAACTTTTACAATCCTTGTATACAAAATCACAAGTACACAAAGGAACTGAGTTGAAGAGTGGATGCATTTGGTGAGTTTAACTAATAAGGAGGGCAGTAATTTCTAGACTACGACCATAATTCAGTCAGAGGTCCAGTTTAAGCAACTTGTCTGCAAAGTGAGCCAAACAAGTATCTACTTTTCTGCTGCTACTAGAGAAAGAAGAGAAAGAAAAAAAACAGTCAATTCTACGAGGAGAGAAGGAACCGCAACGCGAAAAATGAGGCTGATATTATATTAATCACAATAGTGCTGTTTTCTCCGCGGACTTTCTCTTCCGCCACTGTCATGCTATGCACTAGCAGCAACACTACATGGACTTTGCCACTATTTTGTACTACGTAGAACTACAAATGTCTAGAAGTATATGGATCCAACTGGTAGTGCAGTGTTGCCTCTGCTCTGGCCATGGGCTCAGTCCTGCAGAAGAAAAGAGGTAGAGAAAGAGGGATGATGATTCTTGGAGCATCGTATCTTGGTGTATAGTTATATCTTGCATCCTATGAATCCTATTCAACACAGAGAAGAGAGAAAGGAGAAAAAGAGAACTGAACTTCTTGCTTCAGGAGGATGGGATCACCTCCGTGTGTCGGAGAAAGACTTGAGTCGAGGGGTAGGGCCAAGAATGCAATATAGTATCGATTTGACTCTTGGGACATAAGAACGCACGAAATCCGGATTCTCCACAACTACCAACTTTCTACCCTTGCTCCAAAAACTAACCATACTACTTGCCAGATAGATCTCTTTTTCTCAACCATCCCGTTACCGACGAACCATAGAATCAACCTCGGCTTGGCCTGAGTGAGTGCAGTCGGTCTCTGATTCACTGCTTCCTCTTTTCTCTTCTTCTGTCCCAACAACCAGACTCAAGTAAAATAAAGTAATAGGCATCTTTCATGTAAAATCCGTTTTCCCTCTTTAGCATAACAGAAGAAGAAGCAGAGCACGAGGGGGACAACGCATACTCCGAGATTATTCGATGCATTATACGTAACAATGCAATGCATGTCCACTAATATGCCACCACTCACTGCGGTTCAATTCACATCTTCCATGTGGCAATACTGCTACTTTGATTCCAGTTGGTTCAATTTTTCATGGTATTACTTTTTTTGCAATATCTTAATGCGTATTTTTATATTTCACTTCGGTCATCCACTTGTGGATAAAGTTAAATAAGTATGTTAACGAACTGGAGAAGTATGAGGATAATCTGCAGTATAACGACAATTTCCAATTGAATAAGCTCCACAAGAAAGTTTATCCTAAAGAAGCTCGCTTTATCTACATTCGGTCGTTCTTTACTTAATATTAATGGCCTTGTTTCAAAAATCTTAGAATCTTCATAATGACTTTAAAATAGCAGCGACGTGAAATATGAAAAGCAATAAAAACAATTCATCTTCTAGATAATAGATCATTTGATCAGCCGACTGTTTTGAAAAAATCAGAAATACTTCAAAATATTTGCTTACCTCTTCGTTCGGAAGAGACAAAGTTGTCCATCCGAGAAATGTTGACTTTCTGAAAAAATAAATCGCATTAGTTAGTTGCAAAAAAGCAATATTATGTAATACTCATCTTGAACTAATACATGGGACATATTGTCAATTTAACTGTAAAATTATTGTACAATAGTTATAAATGGGCAACATGCAGAAGACCGAAAAATGCAACCCAAATCGACAAAGTCCCGAAACAATTCCCAGTAAATGAGACGAATGTAAATACGTATCTCGATTTCTCGTTTATGACTACAGTTTATGCAGCCTGAAGTAAACTTGAATTTTTAAATCAAACCAACCACTAAAAGTTGTTGCACTATTGTACTATACTCCTCAATCCAAATACAAGATTATGCTATATTACTGGAGAGTAGCAAACAATTCAAAAACTTTCACTTTATCTTTGACCGAACTTCTACTTAGCCTGGGATGAAAAACCACCAACTGCCCAGACTACAAACAAGTCGTAGTCTCCGAAAAAGGATGAATATAATATCTAAGAGATCTTCACACTCTCCTTGTTCTTGGCTCACGTAAAGGTAAGGAGTACAATCAAGAAGTAATCAAATATTTAAGCCACTTCTTTCCCTACAAAATTGCACCTTCAACTAACACAAAGATAAATAGCATCTGAGTGTTGCTCTGTTTTCTTTCTTGTAATGTAATGACTATAAAACTAAGGGTAAAGCGAACTCTTTCTAAGATGCAATGCCAATTACTCTGTGATTGTACCATACAGCACAAGTCATAGATATGCACTGACTACTAGATTATTATAATTAATTCTAGATATTCACTTTGATATGTATTTCACAAATACAATCCGTCACAAAATATCGATAACTAGAAAGGAGAGAACAAACCCCACCAAATCTTGATCCTTATTTCCAATATAATGTCGATTAAAATTCACACTAGCTATGTTAGCACGTATTGATCACTGACATACTACAGATAAATTCCGTGAAAATTAAGTTGCTTATATTCACACAAAATAAAGCTATGTCGGCACGACCCAGATATTCTCGTTTGTTTGTTGATTTTTCTTCGCTTTACTTTATCTACTTCACCTTCCGTTGTACGTCACATCAGTTTATTTGGAGATATCGCACCCCGAATTGGTGGAGAAAGGTGGAAAGGAAGGTGGAATGAGAGCCTGTATTTATTTGTAGTAAGTTGGATCAAGAGATAGAGAGATAGATGAACTCAAGTACGGAGTTGGAAGGCCGATGAAAGGACGTTGAATTAAACTGCTTCCATTCAAGACGAATGAATCCAATGCTTTCACCCCGACACTAACCCGAAACTGCCATTCCATTCCTGTTTCGTTTCATTTCTTTCGCCTTGGATTCACAGCCTGCCTCAAACCTCACTCCGTTCTACGTATCGTATAACTCAAACTCACTAACCAAACCAACCCGTCAGACAGCTAGAACTAAGGAAACCTCGTTCTGGCCATTGATTATTCCGTTTTCTGTCCATATCCCACATTTTCTAGATCAAAAATATATTCCATATCCACCCTCACTCCGTCACCAGTCTGGCTTCTGCTGTAATAAATGAAATATCCTTAATATTACAGACTCACGCTTTAGCAGGTCCGTCGGTTCCCGATCCGTTTCACTACGTTTTCAGAACAGTACTTCTAATTTTCCTTAACAGAACAAGACATGGAATCCTTACTGGTTTGAGTACAGATGACTAAAATAAGAATTCTATGGCTTAGTTGTACAGATATTGTTTGAAACGTGTTGTTGTCTTCTGTACAAGAGAAGGAAAAACTGAGAGACGATTCCACAGCAAGATTGCTTGAACTCAACCGTATGTATATAATGATTGTATTGGTATGAAGTTATGGAATGTCTATGGAAAGAGAGTGAAGTACGAGAGGCGCAGAGGAAAAGAGCTGACCAAGTTGTGCAATTTCTATTGATGAAGTAGGCTGTAGCACCATAACATAACGGAACATTAGAGCTGAGGAAGGCGAGAAAAGAGAGAAACAGACCAAGGCAAGGAAAGTCGGAGAGAGGAAACGCAATAAAGACCTCAAGTTTCTACTTTGCTTGGAGAAAGTAGCAATCAAGTGAGATGTTTGCAGGATGAAATTATTGAATAGCATAATTCATGTTAGTTGAATTAAATCCGCACATCATAATTTAGGACAAAAATTAGTGGTTGTCACAGGGTTTGTGCCTGTTCCACCTGAATATCTGCAGCCTCAGCCTGACTAGAACACAAAGTTGGGCACTGCTCCACAATCTCCCTCCGAGCCAACCCGTTCAGTAATATGATGCTGAATGGGAATAGGAAATACATGGCTGTTGGCTACTTTCCCCTTACATTTTCACTTTCGATTAGGAAGTAAGTGGGGACGAGGGGATGGTGGTGATGTAGTGTGGTAGCAAGTTTTGGCCATGGTGCCACCATAAACACTCTCGAAGGCTAAATAAGCTACATAAGGCAATGCCAAGCTCTTGCTACAATGTCGACGCGATTCGAGTATGCGGAGACTTCTGGTGAAGAAGGAAAGTAAGCGGGAAGAAAGTTTGTCACTTTCTTATCCAGGGGTCGTTCTTTCTCTACTCCGCAATTTGGAGTGAGTTAAGGAAAACGTATGCAAGTTTTTTTTTCTACAGATAGGTATACAATTCTAATCACTTAATGGAATTGTTTTTACCCAGCCCAAAAAATAAATACCCATCTTATAAATAGGTATTGAACATGCACTCCGGGTGAAAAAAATATGATTGCATTGTATGCATTCGTATGCTTTGTATAAGAATATTTTCAGATGGGTGGGTCCATTTTTACATATAACACTTTAACAATGGAGCAGTTGGTCGTACGAACAAAGAGTGGTATAACTTGGTGGTGAGATAACCCATTGAAATAAATTAGAATTGATTTCTTTTACCTTGAAAACTACGCCGGGTTCGGTAAAAATTTATAGATTATCAGGACCAGAACAATGATGCCAGAGTAGAGCAAGGATGCGATCAATTCTAAACCGAATGTTATATAGTCATTCGCTATTTTTCCTTTACTTCAAATAAGCTATTTGGCAAATACATCTAATTTACTTCTGATAAAAGACGAACCAATATAACGCCCGCGTTACGCTAATGGCAATCAGATCTATCTATGTAATGTGGGTGCAGTGCAGTAATAAAGGTAGATTAGCCATATTCCGACTGCTGGAAATGGAAGATGCATGCGACGCACATTAGATTCTGTTTTCACTAAAATGGTAGCCTTCGTACCCAATAAATTACCCAAAAGTAATGATTCTCTGGTTCTGTCCAAAAGCACCCAAGTGTAAATTAGAATGATAGGAATCACAATGAGGAGAATGGGATTGAAATTAATCCGGATGGAGTCCGTGCTAATTGACGGAATTACCGTTGACGTAGCCTTTAATATGCATATGCCTCGGATTCCATAAATGTAAAACATATTGTGTGAAAAGATTGGATTGGATGGATGGAATATTAGCACCAATTTGGCACCAATTTGGCACGATTTTGGAATCATCAATGTGTATTGCATTGCCTGAACTGGGCTGGATTGCTTGACTCCTCTCTTGTCAGCAATTATCACTTGCTCTACTACTATTTTCCCTTTTCTATCAAAGTTTTGGAAAGCTTAAAGGTTGTGCAAATCGAAGGGTGTACCACATTTTTGCACTCAGCATATTTTTAGCGATTACAGAGAGTTAGGCAACATTATAGAAGGTCTGCCTATTTGCGCATATCTCGGTGACCCCTTAACGGATTTGTGAAATTTCAAAATTCACTATAAAATACAGCTCAATCCCAACGTCATACTATTTTTTATTTATTTTTTATTTCAAAAACTGACTCCAAAATTGATGCTAAAGTTTTTCATTCGATAAAGACAGTTTGCAGAGTTAAAATTGCACATACAAAAATCATGGAGCATCTCAGGTGCGAATGACTTACAGTTTCCGATAATAAAATTCATCGTGTAAAAGATTGTGTTGTAAAAAGAAGCAAGGCAATGGGTTCGAGTCTACCACACCTCTCAAACTATTGCCCGCTTCAAAAACGGGAATCGACGCTTGCGAGGA
>JAAXNX010001282.1:0-18837 GCA_036491905.1 Folsomia manolachei
AATTTCATACTTACTTTATATATTTTGTGCCTAATAGGTATGCAAATCCTATCCAAAAACCGTTGTAGTGCCGAAAAATGTTCCTGACGAAGAAATTCTGGTGGCAGCCACATTTCGCCAAGGAGGTCGATTTCCAATTCTTTGCTATCGCCACGAAAGTGGAGCAGTTTTACTTAGAGCCGGGGAACCTTTGGTATTTATAAGTTTTATTTAAAAGGAATTATAGAGCAATTGAGCTCTTCATCCGACACAGGTATTAACAAAACCTATCGAATGTTTCAGGTGGGACCTGCTGGTAGACGATGTAAGGAGGATGAGAGACTTATCAACGCAATTTTAGGAATTGGTAGACGTGGGTATATAATTGATACAAGAACACAAACTTTAGCTCAGACTGCGAAGGTAAGGGAAGCTATAACTTTTATTGTTTGCATTATATACCTAAAAATAGTTATACAACAGACTTGTTTGAATTTGCATCTTGAATTTGTTTGTTTAAACCAATTCCCTTAATTGCATTGAATTATTTATGTTAACCTTATTATTAATATAATTTAAGTTAGTTTTAGTTGTTCAGTTTTCACTACCTTTGAATTTAAAATATTTAATTTTTGATGTTTTAGCATAATCATGGTTGGCTTTTGGCTTACAAAACCAATATGGCTAAATTGGCTGATCTCAATCCATGAAATCATTTTGCTGGTACAACAAACCCTGGCCTGAATTATTTTTGACAATGATTTGAACGTGAAGCAATTTTTGTGTACGGCTTACCTTGATACGGTCATTTTAATCCATTTTCTCTCTCCTATTTGTCTATCTCTCTTTCTCTGTCTCACCAATCTTTCGATTTCTCCTGCATTTTGTGATGCATTTATGATGGGTATGAAACGTGTAAGACTGTTTGCAATCCGTCATGTAAATTCACAAAGGTAGTGACTGCTGAACACTAAATTAGTTCAATTTCTCCTGCATTTTTGTGATGCATTTATGATGGGTATGAAACGTGTAAGACTGTTTGCAATCCGTCATGTAAATTCACAAAGGTAGTGACTGCTGAACACTAAATTAGTTCAATTGGGATTGATCATGATTCAGGATATACTATTTGATTGGCAGTCGAAGGGGGGCGGATTCGAGATGGAAATGTACTACCCTCAAGTAAGTTCAACGCCTCGGAGTGATAATTTAATGTAGTTTGAACCCTAACCCCTTTAATAACCCACTATTTCACTTCTTCAACTCATACTTCTAACTCGGGATGTTGACCTTTAAATTGTGTTTCTCAAATACTAATTTTTGTTTATTTAATCAGTGGAGACGGATACACAAACCCATTGATCGACATTACAATTTGTTGGAATCCTTATCTAAACTTATGGAAGGTACGTTTATAAATTAGCGTCTGCAATAATCAAGAGCCTGTAATTATATAAATTTTAAAATAATTCAGCATGCAGTGACACCAGCTGCACTGTGGACAAATGGTTGAGCCGTTTGGACGGTTCGGGATGGTTAACAAATATTCGGGACACTTTGAACTGTGCCTGTGTCGTTGCACAATGTCTGGATCAGGTATTGTAAAAATGAATTACTATTACACAATTATTACTATTTGGTCATTTTCCCTTTGAATTGTACAGGAAAGTAATTCCGTTCTCATTCATGGTGGAGATGGCGTTGACTTGACCTTGGCAGTTACATCTCTTACACAAATCATTTTGAATCCTGACTGCAGAAGCATTCGAGGTTTTGAGGTAAACTGTTAACTCAATGAATTAATAAATAATGCATACGCTAAAGTGGCAAACTTATGATTGGGTTCTCTTTTTTTTCTTTTCAGGCATTAATTGAGCGAGAATGGCTTCAAGGGGGTTATCCATTCGGCACAAGACATTCCAAGTCTGCCTTTGCGTATAGTTTATCGAATGTTAAGAACCAAAGGAAAAACTACGCTCCTTCATTCCTACTATTTATTGACTGCGTTTGGCAGATTTACAATCAATTTCCGTTCAGTTTTGAATTTTCTGAACATTTTTTAATAACTTTGGTTCACCATTCCTATGCTTCACAGTTTGGTATATATCTATTATAGTAATAATTATTTAATAATGCATTTAATATAAGCGCTTGAAAATGTATTTTTCTGCAGGTACCTTTCTGTGCGACAATGTTTGTGAAAGAGAAGAGCTACATTTAATGTCGAAAACTGTGAGCCTATGGTCTCATATTAACAGACCTGATACAATTCAATCTTACATGAATCCTGTCTATGAACCAAATCTAAGCCCTATTTGGCCATCCGTTCATCCAATTAGCCTGGTATTTTGTCAATTGAACTAAATGATGTTGAGTTAATACAAAGACGGTCCAGTGCCAATTAAAACCTTACTTTTTTCAGCAACTTTGGAACGGTATGTACATGAAAGGAATTCTCGATCAATCATCTACCAAAGAAACATGGAACACCATTTCAGAACTTAAAGAAAAAGAACGAGAACTAAAAAAAGAAGCCATTATACTACGAAAGTATTTACTTGATTTGCACCAGTCTCGACAACGTAAACTTAGTGAAGCAACGATTGATGAAAATCCACTATCCGATGATTGTAGCAATTTTCGACAACCTGAAGACTCAAGTTCGGAGAGCCCTGGCGATATTGACCATCCATTAAAATACACGTAGGGTTAAAAGTGTTCCTCTTGTCAGAACTGTTTCCGCTGATTCCATTATTATTATGATTATGAATGAATTTTTCTGAGCAAAGTTAATGACAGTAATGAGTACAACTATATGAATATTACTTGCATTAATTAGTTCACATTGCAACATTTATCGCTCTGCGCATTAAAAAAGGACTTTACTTCGTGTTAATATTAAATGTTATTAAATATTTACTTCAATACAATAAATTATTTCACACCTGAAAACGTGTACTATCTTTCAGAGCACAATCCAATTAAGATGACTGGCGAAAATACCCATGAATATTATTAAAGTTTGCGACAAAACAAGCTACACTATTCTTCCCTTGCTACTTAGTATAGTTAGTTAATAGTATGCTCCATCTCACACCATCCTAATCTAACCAAAATAAAGTTTAATGAACTTGTTATGCACATTGGATCATCACGAAATTATTACTGGTCGACCATTCTCACAGTCAGTCAAGATATAGCAAAGTTGTTTGATCTAACATAACTAACTAATATTGCAGATTACCTGTGCTCCAACACAGCCATTTCTTTAACACAGCTACGACGCAATTTGTTAATTAGAGACAGGTAAGTTCTCAAGACTCCATGCAAAGCGACGACTATTTATTCAGTCGTGTCATTCCCCTGAAAAATTATTATTTACTTCAATACAACGTTTTTATTATTGACCAATACCTAAAAGCGCCGTGCCAATGACTCAAATGTTGAATGTTAGAGGAATAAGTATGATCTAGGATTAATTATTGCCAATGTTGGATCCGTATTTTACAAATCTATGCATAACGATAGTGTTGTTTTATGAAAAATTGCGAAAAAGAAACACTCAACATGACATATAAAAGTAACAATTTCGTGAAAAAAACCGAATGCCGACGCTTTATTAATTTTATAGTGCAGAGCTTATTTTATAACACGTTTCATTATCAAGGAATTCCGATGAATTCATATAACGAGTATTTCTTATTTCTTGTTGTTTCTTCAAAAAATAGTGGCGTCTGCATAGGTTAGTTTCATATTATAAAATTACCAAAGTTTGCAATGTTACAAATAATTATTTCCTTTGAGAAAGTGCACAGAAAAAACTGGCTAAATTCGCTAAGACAGTTCTCCGAACAACTTGAATACTCATCATAACCAAACCCAACCCAAAGTTCCTAACCATCAACTATAAACACTTCTTTCATTAAGTATGACCTCATTCAAATTTCAGGAATTTTGTCTGCCAATATCAAGACTCTAGACTTATAAACGTGACGCTTCTAAAATAATAATTGGTCGCCGACCGATGATTAGATGCACAGAAATTCTGAAGTAGTATTGTATTTTTACAAATTTTAACTTATTGCAAAATTCAATGTCTTAAAAACTTCGTAAGAATTAATGTGATAGTCACATCCTACCCGTCTACTTGCCTTTAGTACTTATTTCATTACATGTAAACTAATGAATCACTTTTTGCTTAAAATTGAAGACAGTACGAAAATACGCGTCTAAATAAATCTACTCAAAATCCTGACATTTGGCATCCTTGAATTGTGTCTCTCGCTTTATCCTATAACATTTGGAAGCATTAAATATTGAATCTTTTAAGGCCTGGAATTAAACATTAGTAAAGTGCAGGATACCATTGGTCAAACAAAGAGTAGTAAAAACTACATCAAAGTTCCCTTACATGAATAGAAGGGAAGAATCCCAACCCTCCCTTAAACATATTTAACTGAGAAACATCTGCATTCATTTGAGATTTACAAACCTCGGTAAACTGAGAACATTTTATTCAACTTTTAACGCTCCAATGTTATTAAAATCTATAATAACCTGAAGGGATGAAATCTATAAATGTTAAACAACATTTGATACAAGTTTTATTGCTTCCTGCAAGTTTGAACTTTTTCGTATCATTCCTTGCATTCACCTTTAATTTAATTGTACAATTGAGAATGAGAAATTCACTAGAATTATTTTATCGCAGGTCATATTTAAGATTACCTTTACTCTGGTATTTATTATGTAAAGTTTTGTGTATCGCTGTCTGATCTCGATTTCGCAGCAAGCGTTTCAATTCATAAATAGTTAAGTAAGATGAATAAAGGTGGTTAACTTTTTAAGTAAAAAATTTCAGAATGCGCTGACTCAGCTTATGTATCCGAATGACATGGTCTCTTTCTTTAGTCATTCCTTACTTTACCTTAACATTTAGTATCATTACTCTGCCATGAACCCAAGTTAAATAGAATATTCAATTCTTCAGCCCTCACTCAATCCAAAAACTAACCTTAAATAATTCCATCGCATACCAGAATTGGAATTACATTCAACCAAACGTAACGAACGAACCAAATATCAACTATTATAACTAAGGAACATTATGCGATGCATCTAATCCAGAGGGTCCAAGTTGAGGACAAAAAACTAGCTTGGGGTAGAAAGTTTCAGCTACAATTTACAGTCCAACTAACTAACCACGAAGATCTACAGCTAAAGCAAGCGGCGTTAAGATACAAAATTACATCAGTTACAGATTGTTATGTATCTCATCTCGTAACTAACTTACTAAACTACTGGGAACACTAACTAACTAACTTCAATTGAGACAGGGTAAAGAAAAGAATGGTGAGCATACACAGTAATATGTACATAAAAGGTGGACAAGGTGCGAGGATTGGAGAAGATGGTTTTGTGTCATGCTGCATTACAGCATGTTATGCATGCCTTCATGTAATAAGTACTGCATGCTGTAAATATTTTAATCCATGTAATGTTAACGTAATGGTTGTATCTACTTTTATAGCATTGGGTTGACTGCAGTTAAGTTATATTAGTTAAGATATTTTTTGTTTGACTATGATACTGAAGAACCAAAAGCGAAGGGGAGTAAGAAATTGTTTGAAGCTGGGATATTTCTTAACTAAAGATGTTCCAGTCATGGAGCCAGATGCATTGCATTCAGAATGGGAAGCGGCTGAGTCAGGTATTATTTTCCATTAAAGTAAAAAACGTTAAGATAAAGGACGTTAAACTTGGAACATGAATTAATGGCGGAGCGGCGTGGTATGCAGGATTAACATACATGTCTATCCACATAGGCGCATGGCATTGTGGGCGTAGTTGAGTTAGATTCAAGTTCATTATGTA
Organism: Folsomia manolachei; assembly: GCA_036491905.1. NCBI lineage: Eukaryota > Metazoa > Arthropoda > Collembola > Entomobryomorpha > Isotomidae > Folsomia > Folsomia manolachei. Next base: position 5,854 of record JAAXNX010001282.1, read on the forward strand.
CATCCGGAGGGAGGAGAAGAGTACAACGAGGTATTTTTTAATTGAAGGACACTAACAGCATGATACTTTAGTGTACATATTTTATTGTTTTATGTTACATCAATATTCTGTAAGAAGCGAGTGCAAAACTTAAATGGGGTGATTAATATTTACATACACATGAAGATATTCGGCTTCTTTTTTAGCAACTAGTTAGAAAAATCTTAACTTTATTCCACATTATTTTAGCACAAAAAGATCAAAATTTGAGCTACAACATCTATTGCACGGTTGTGTAGCACAGTGACAATCAAAGGACAAAAATTTAGAAAAGCAAGGAATGGAGTATTTAAACGACATCAGTTAACGTTCCCCATTTTCTTCTGAAGAATATTCCCAGAACAAAGCATCGATTCTATGCAAAGCGCTCCATGCCGTACGCCATCCTTGCCATTATAATTTTCCATTACTAACCATAATTCCCATCGGATTCTACCTTTTAACATTCGTGATCGAGTGGAGAAGATGTCGATTCAATGGAATTCATCGGGTCTCTGAGCTACGTAGTTGAGCCACATTACCAACAAAGAAAAATGGAAAAGCGAAGGAAATGAGTCGGGGCCTTGAGGCTGGATTGAACAAAGAAGACCCAAAACTGAGCTAACTAACTGTGCCTTCATTCAACTAAACCAAACTAACTAAAGTACTCCGTCGACGACCCAATTCCTAGAGGCTAATTGCATGCAACACAAATTTAGTTCAATCCAGACCTTTGTTGTACGACGTGGACTGGATAAGAAAGACGCTCGATGAAGGCTCTCCAACTTAACCGTGTCTTTGATAACTTAACCCTGAATGATATATTTTCATTTTACTTTGCCAACCTACTAGAGTTAAAATTAAATATTGACAAAATTTTTCAACAATTTAAAAAAATGATGCGATTGATACCCTCATCTCGCATATTTTTGTAATATTCAATACAAAATTAATTGTTTTTCGTACATTTTCAGCAACAAAACAAATGTCCTTACGCTGTACATGTCATCAATTATTTCCTTGGCATGAACAGGCAGCAGTATCAACATTCGTTACACATACACAACACACGTTAAAAGTAAGCGTACGCATATTCATGTCGGGGGTTAAAATTAATAAGTAAACCAGGCAGATTGCTTGGGAAGTGTAAAATGCAGCTGCAAAATTGAACAAAGGAAATCGGACATTATTTAATTTTGAGTCCCTTGGTTTTAGTTAAATGTATATAACTGTAGTTTAACCAAGTAACGATGTTGATTTAGTTTATATTTTTTTGTAAAGGCTGGTGCAGTTTTTTAGATGACTGGTTAGCCTTTCAATTAATTTTTTTATTCTTTTATCCAACACATGCCGTGGATTTTGTGTCCCTTCATTAGTTCTGCATTTGGATTTGAACTGAGCACGAGGCCGTTTTTGCCGTTTGTCGTTACCCAATGTAACCCAATTATTTTAATCGAGTCAAAACTTCCAACTTGGCATTGCCATTCTTTGAATGTAATATAAAATAATAATTTCATACAAATAAATTTTGTGCAAAATGTTTTTTTAGAATTTTAAACTTTTTGACAAAAAACTAAATAACTTTTCGAGCTCATAGCTAACAAAAAGCTAAAACATTATAGTAGGATTAATTATTTGTTTGCACCTTATTTACATTTTGATATATGAAACAAAAGTGCATGAGATGAGACATGGACAAATGGAACAAAATGAATGTGCCCCTACGAAAATGATTCTGCATTATTTGTGTCCTCACAGAAAGAGTAAAACAAATATGAAACTGATGATAAATGGAAAGGACAAACCTCAGCCGGTTTCCCTTTCTGTGATACCCTTCTTTGCACAATGAATTTATGTCGTATTTACAATCTAAATTTGAGTGCCACACACTCATTTCAATTCAAGTGGCAATCTAACCATAGTCGCATTTTAATAATATCCTTGGATCCTGGCTTCGTATTTTTTGGGGAAGGGAAATTGTATAAATTTCCGTCAACTACAATACGGCATACATTTAGATCTGCATTCAGTTTCGGAGTTTTAACCGTAGTCTGAGGGGTGAAAACCATATTTAGTTACATGCATGAAGTTATCTCTCTCTACCGATCCGAACTGGATGAATAAACCCCGGTGAAAAACGGTGAGCAACGCTCGATCTTAAAGGCGATCAAACTTGTGGATGTCAAATGCCAGATAAATAAAATACTAATATTAATTTTTAAAAATCAGATCTAATTACGAAATCCATATAACCAATACACCTTAGAATATCAAACGCTTCCTGCAAACAATACATTGGCAATAATGAATAGTCCTTTCCATGTTCTGCAGAACACAATGCCTAATAAAATCCTTGCATGTAAAACTCCAACAGTGGATAGTTGAGTTATAATAAATGTTACACCAAACTGAGTTTAAAGCACAGTCAGCAAACGGCGTTGCCCGTTCCCATTATTGATTACAGGGAGTCGTGGCACAGGCTGTTGATGCCGAACACTAAATCTAACATCTCTAAACTGAGATAACTTTCTCGCACAGTTTTCAGTTGTAAAATAACAGCTCCAAAACTAACACCGATCATGGCCGTGCAATGTAACGTGGTGAAAGTTGAGGCGGTTCATGATTCCTTCCTCATTTTATCCAAGACAGCAATGCATTACTCTGTTATTATTCCCAGTCATTTTTCCTATATTAAATTCTTTCCTACGTAATTTCTAGGATATGATTTACAAAAGAGTGAATCCAGCATATTGGGTAAGGTGTGTAGATGGAGGACATCGTGGATTGGAGCCACTTCAATTCAGCTTTTCTCCCAGGCACATGCAAACCCATAGGATAGCAAGTAAGTGAGAGGAAGATGTGGTTACGTTGGTTTGCAAGAGAGCATGGACCGTGCATGGAATCTCGGGATAAATTTGCTTTCACATCCAAGCCCAACCACCCAGCACCACACACTCCAAACTGGAGAGAGCACAAAAGCCCGGAGTTTCTCTTTCCATGCTAAGTTAAAAGGAAACGGTAGGAATAAGCAATGGGTCGTATAAGTGATGACTCCTGGTTTCATTATAGCATTATTATAGTTTAGTTAGTAGGGTTAGGGATTACGATTCGTTAGCTTTACGAAGAGTTACGAGGGTTCTAACTATCGTAAAATCAATGAAAAGTTGTGTAATGGCAATGACTCAATGGCAAGGGTTCAAATTGTAGGAATATAATAATGAACAAATGCGTGATGCTGATTTTATTTTACTGATGTGCGAGGGGAATTATTTAATTCTTTCGCTCAATGCGGAAAACAAGCGAGAGGAGATTGATGATGATGAATCATGTTTCTCGAATTTCTTTTTTAAATGACTAATGAAAATGTTGTATGAAGGAACACTTTGTTCTAATTCTAATGTGGGATGCTGAGTCTTCCATTGTTGATTTTTGATTTGCCTTGTATAAAATGCTCAATCAATAAATTAGCAGGACGGACTTGAATCCTGTGTGTCAACGTGTACTCACATTGAGAGCAAATGGTTTTTTGTGCATGTATTTATGTGGGCCATGCATTTTAATTAGATTTATCAATTCAGGAAACAATACAGATAGCAGGTTAGGTTTTTAAAGGATCCAATGTAGCGTTTAGTCGGATTGGATACTTTCACCAGACACGTTAATGGACAGAAGTTGTACATATCATGGAAAAAATTATTTGTAATGATATTGCAGAATGCGGACGTATTATAATTTATGTGCTTTCACGAACTAGGTATAGCAAAATATTACATTAAATAAAAGGGAGCTATTCGTTAGTTATACATAGTTGATGGGAAAGCAATCAAATTATTAATATTGAGAAAATTATAGTAGAAACATATCGAGACTTGGTTTGTTTCTCGTCACATCCTCCGGGGTTTAGTTACCGTTGCCACTACCCAGACAGAGCTTACATTAAATAAGGATAATAGCGAATGAAGCGAGAAACTAAAGGGGAGCGTCTACTACAGTTTACTTTTACTTTACCATTCGTCGTACAGACTAACGGAGGGGACGCAAGTAGATTCAGTTTGATAACGAGGATTCGGTTCGGGAGTGGAGTTAAACTAAACCGAACTACACCCCGAATCCTCACCCCGACCGAAATGCAGTCAAGTAACTACGAGAGAAAATCCGAATCTCGGGTAACTGGAGTATAGAACCATTATGTTAGGTTAGGTTACGTTATTATACATAGCTTTCCCCCCAGCACCATAGCTAGTACCACTACCACCATCAAACTCCCTTAACTTAATCACTTCACTCTGGGTGCACCTTACCTATCGACCAGACCAACCTTTAAGTCCTCTCTCAAGGCAGACAGTTATTCATGGATTTATTAGAATCCGAATTATTATTATTCCTGCTACCTTCACCTTCATCATCATCACTTCACTCTGGGTGCACCTTACCTATCGACCAGACCAACCTTTAAGTCCTCTCTCAAGGCAGACAGTTATTCATGGATTTATTAGAATCCGAATTATTATTATTCCTGCTACCTTCATCATCATCCAACCATTAAATCACAGCTCAACTTCATAATATCCTGCAGAGGAAGGAATCTCTTCATCTAGTCATTAATTATTGTGTGTGGGTGGTTTTCCAGACAAATTTTTGTGCTTCAATACCCAATGTCATTCATCATTATTAGTGTCATTCAATTCCTTCCACCAATATTTGTTTGTCAACACTTCAGTTTCCTAAACTCCTTCTCGTCTCACTTGTCTTCTTAACCTTCAGGTAAGGAACTGGGAGAATGTCAATATTTAATGCAACAGAAACATAACTAATATGCAAAGAGAGAAAGGTGAAAGGGAGAGAAAGCAACAAACTCCATCTCGTCTCACTTGTCTTCTTAACCTTCAGGTAAGGAACTGGGAGAATGTCAATATTTAATGCAACAGAAACATAACTAATATGCAAAGAGAGAAAGGTGAAAGGGAGAGAAAGCTACATATGTACATAGACTAGTCAGTGTTTTAGACAATAAGCTGTCGTTATTAGTTAGATCGATAACTAACACAGGTAGAAGACGAATAAAATAATGGTGAAGAGGGTGGTGGTGGCGTGGCGTGGTGGAGTTTGATGTGTGGAGGGGGGACATACGCCATCGCCAACCATCCAACATTATGACATGACATGACTCAGTTATGCATATTCAATATCAAATTATCGAATACAACTCATGCTAACTAAGAAACGATGGACAGTGAAAGGAAGCATTAATATGAGATTAATTTAGGTTTGTTCCATAGTTTACTCCACTATTGTAGTTAAGACTAAAATCAAACTAAAGGTGGGTAATAATTGACATTAAGGTCTATAGACTCAACCAAGGCCGCAGATGTATGCACCTACATAACTAAGTAAAGCAGATCCCAAGCCCTCTAACTATGCTACACTTACTTTTTCCAATAAATTCCCAACCCTCTTCAAAAGCTACACAGCTAACTAACTAAACTTCTCTCCGTTTCCATTCCGAGGAGACCACAAAGACTCTTTGTTATACTTCAGGGCATTAGACATTAGTTAAGTTTACTGCGGCAGTTAGTTAGTTCTAGTCAGCTAAAGGGAATATAGCATGGATGGAAACCATGTCTATTAAATCTATGTAATAATAAGTAAGACAGAAACCAAGCCCGGGTACCTGCGGGTGAGAGTTACGTAGAATTTAAGTATATCCAGTCCACATTATTATGTTGGCCATAACCTCCAATATTATGTTTAAGAGATGATGATGATCAATGGTGGGGAGAGCGTTAACTTTTAACAGAACAAAAAGTTCTCGTAGTTTAGTAGTTGCCTTTATACTCATTTACTCTCCCTGCATGCCTGGATCTCATCTCAATTCTGAGGCACAGAACAAAACTTGTTTAACTTTAAAGAGTGGTCTTCTAGTGCAAGGGTAGAGGTAACTAACCATTCACTTCATTGGATTGTTGGTGGGTGACTGTTGTAGCCTAGGATCAAAAACTTAATAATGGTTCGTTCCCTCCACAGGTAAAGGAAGGAGATATCATTGCTCTCTACTAAACTAAGGTAACTGGAGGAATATCTACACCTGGCGTGGCGAAGGACTCCCTTTGGCTTGCTTACTTAAAATTGTTAGTACAACTTATCCAGCCAGAGTGAATGGGATGTGGGATGTGGAACTGGATGGACTTATCACAAACACAGATATCAATCTTCATTAAAAATAATACTCTACTCAACTAAATGTGACTGGAAATCTTCAGGAGTAAAGATATCAGTGCACAACCAACTCTGACTAAAGGAACAAAGACCCAAATATTTAATGGGCTTAGTTAAATGGTTCGGTGTTAAAATAACTTTTGTGAGAAAAGGGTACAAGGAATTAACCCGTGGAAAGTGAGACCTCGACAAGAAATTGAAAGTTTGTCCTCGCTCATTCATTCGGTGAATGTATATTTAACGCAAAGTGAGCTACGGATCTGTTAACTGTTCGAATCTAAACTGGATCTTATTGGATATCATTGGCGTGTAAGAATTATTGGTAAGTAGTTTAAAAAAAATCATGCAAACTAAATCCAAAAATTTGCACGTTTTATCATACTGCGAATGAGTCGCATGCTTAGCTTTTTAGCTTTTCTAGATTTTTGTTTGTGCAAAATATCTGCAAAATTTTTGCATGCGAATTCTTGGAATGAAGCTCCTACTTACGCATGACGCATTAATCATAGGCGGCTTGGGGTTTGAATGCTTTCTTACAGTTCAATGCTTTTTGAATCTATTTATGAAATTGAATTTAAAATTGTATTAACATGACGAATAATACTCTATTAGCAGTATTTGTAGCAATTATTTTTATTAATTTCGTTTATGGGTACTACAGTCGTTGAACTGCACTAGCCTGTTACTCACCCACGCTAAATCTGACTCATGAAATGAATCCAATGAATGTAAGCAAATTACTGCAGTGAGAGCAATACAATTGGCATCTTTGTTACATTTAGTGAGTAATCTTTAAATTACTAATCAAATCGAAAATGCCACAAGATTACTAAATGCATACGTAGCATTACTCAACTCATTCATCCTTAATTAGTCATTATTTTCCCATCTGCAATGATCAAAAGGCAGTCAAATTGGAGTCTGGTCGCCATATTTAATTGTGCAGTCGGTGCGGTGGTGGTGGTGGTGTCATAACATAACTAACACGAAGGAATAGACTGCTATTTCACTCTCCGTTCAAAATTTGCACACACATTCTCTGCCCGGCTGCAGTTTGTTAATTAAGTAAGTTTAATTAAATTACGCAGCTGCTTTATTTGAGAGTAGTGTGGTCCAAAACTATCACATCCACTTTTGGTAATATTTCAATCATTTTTTGGGGATTCCAACGGTTAAGTTCGATAAAAGGTGCGGTGCTCATAAAATTATTATTGACGTGAAATTTACCATGAGTATAACTCTAGTTTAACTTAAAAAATTCCTTTGCAGAGCATCATTTGTGTGGCTTTCTGGCATACAATAGTTTTAAAATGAGCATACGGTTGACATTTGGCCAATTAGATTGATTGATTTGGTCTTATCTTTCCTGTTATGGTACGTTCTATGGTTGTGGTGTGGTGTGGGGGCCACATGAAATGACATTCCAGCGTCACTCATCGTTTTGTTGTTCTTCAGTGGGCACACCAGAAGACCTTTAGTAAAGTATTTCTCTAAACATGCACCTCTTATGAATCATAAGTTATGATTCATATTTCAGTTCCCCAAACAACTTCAATTACAATTGAAAAATAAATGTATTTGGATTGGAAATCCAATAAAAGACAAACACAAACTAGCGAATTTGGCAATAATATGCATGAACTGAGCTTTCCAGTTAGTTAGTGTCATTTCATTAGTTTATTACCAGATTGGGAAGGAGAAAGGCTGGTGAAAGTAAGCGGAAACGGCATTTGTTGAGTTTTAGAGTTATGGCTGGAGAAAGAAACATAAGTCTGACTCTAACTGCAATAATTTTATTGATTTGCGCGGAAAGGAAGATATTAAATGGGTGGGTGGTGCGCACCATCCCTTGATTTCTCTTTTTTGCTTATTTGTATGCGTGCGTAGTGACTGCATGAGCTGCTTTCCAATCCCACTTTCCTCTCCTCATCTTCTGCCGAAATCATGTTGCAAAACCTGGTGGAATGCCGAGCACTTTCCCCATAACTTTTTTATTGTTTCACGCTTTCCTTGACTTTGACAATGGTTGTTCACATGTTGATATGCTTGAGTTTGAATGCCCTCTAATTACTGTACTAGTCCTAATTTTGCACATTTATTTATGTTTTGTTTTTTGAACACACAGGTCGTCTTGAGCAAATATCAGGAAAGCAAATTCGCAACAAAACACGCTGTCTCAGAAACATTAAGAAACGCCACAGAAAGACAAGTCCCTCCCGATTTGACTGCCACACATTGATTGCCTTTGAATGATGTATGCAGATCGATTCAATTCATTTGTTTTTAATTGTTGTGAAATATGTATGTTTGTGTTGCACGATTCAGATTGAGTTACAAACTGAAATACATGATATTCCTTCTCGATACTTAGTGGCGACTGAACTAATTTCTTGTTGTTGTTTTGAATTGCAGGCCGTTCTTACACGACGGAAACTCCTCGGTTACGATAACTCCAACCAACGGGGGCGGCGGAGGTGCAGAATTACTTCAGAAGTTTATAAAACACGAAAGTCTTTCCAAATCCTTTTCTGGAAGCACAGCAGCGTCCCTTCACAAACTTGTAAGAAATTCAGCTCCATCCATTGTAGAACTTCAAAGGAAAGCAGCGCAGCGCAAATTACAAATGGCGAAAATGATGGGACACGGAGGTGGGGGTATGACAGCCCCTACGATAGACTTTAGTAGGAAACAGCAGAGTCTTCACCAACAACATCAAGCAATGTTGTCTGATTACCACAACGATCCCATGCAAGTTGCGTCAAGAAGGTAATTATATTTCGAAGTGAAATGTAACAAATGTGCAGTTTGCTCTAAGTTTGATTTTAAATTTTGTTCTTAGGGCTCGAAGCAATAATTTTACATTGAACGAAACATTCGCACTCCTCAAAATATGGGCATCACCGGAGATGCAGTGGTACATTGAACAACATTGTATTAATTTGGAAAGAAGTTGTCTTTCAATTATAATCATTGCATTATTAATGACTTCTCAACAGGCAAATGAAACACAACTTCCGAAATTTCAGAGTTTGGGAAGCTATTTCTTATGCTATGAATGAATTGGGTCATGACAGAACGGTAAAATGCAAAATAAAATGCGATTGAGCTTCAACGAGTTTATCCCATTGAATGATTAATTACTTTTAAACAGGCATATTCAGTGTAAAAATCGTATCCAGAATCTCACCTCCATTTTTTACCGTATTAAAAAGAGGTGAGCCACTGTGGCTTCATTATTATTAAATTATTACAGACCTTCTGCTTATTTATTCATAAAATAACTTTGTTTATTATTTTAATTTAGCAAACAAGATTACCGCAGTTTTAACTTTCCATACTACAAAATAATTGGGGATGTTCTTGACGGGAAGAAAAATGGAAGCAACGCCACAATGCCTCCCAACATGGCCAGTAAGGATGGAATTTTATTTATTGAAGTAAAAATGATGTTTATTACAATAAGAATATGTATTATTTTTTATTATAAATAGGAATTTATCCAACACTTTACCACGAACGCGAATGGCGTTGTAAGTCCTCCTCAATCTGGCGGAGGACCTGGGTCTTCGGGGTACGTATTTCTTAATGAAATATTTTCACTATTAATTAGTCCCATAATAATTATTATAATACTTATTATTATCTTTAGAATGGCAGCTCATATGGCTCTTGTCGAAGAGTATCAGCATTTAATAAATGGAAACCCTGAAGTTACGCTGACACCAGCAGGTGAACGGGGTAGTTCGTCTAATGGAACAAATAACGGAATGGACGTTCTTTCACCGGAAGTGAGTATTTCGGAAGGAGATTCTCCAATTAGGATGGATGCTCAACAATCTGTTTCGAACCGCTCCAACTCGCAATCTTCTTCCAACATTCCAACACAAAAAAATCACATAGGTACACTACAGGGTTCAAGCTATTGATTGTCCTGCGTACATATTTCTGACAATTCGATATTTTACTGATTGTCTTGTCTTGTTTTTAGGGTCAACCACTAGTAACTCTCTCAACCGTAATTCAAATACAAATGGTTCATCTTCTTCCTCAGGGTTAAAAATTGACGAGGATTGCATTGGAATGGAGGATGGTTCAATTCCCTCTGAAAATGATCATGAAGTTTCTGACTTTGATGACGGCACCATGTACAACGCAGATAATGCAACATATAACACAGAAGAAGAGACAATATCCATGCTGGGGTAAGATTTTTATTTTGATTTGTGAGAGTATGCAAAATATTTAATCATTAATATAATTTTCTCCTTCATTTTTAACAGTCGTGTTGAAAACTTTTCACGTGGCAGAGGAAATTCCAAGCGATCCATGCTGTATGGAAAATCTTCCTACGGAAATGGGATTCCTTCAAAGAGACCACGTGGATTATCTTCTGCTACAACGGCTACCAAGTTAGTCGTCATATACAATTCAATTTTTGAGTATAAACACATAATTTGGAAGGATATTAGAAAATAAGTAGTTAAAAATTATTCACATAAATCAAAATAATGGGATACTTAAATGGGCTACCAAGTTAGTTTGGAACAAATTATATTAACCTCTGTCATTTTTGACCCCTTTTCCATAAGAGACAGTAGCTTTGCCTTATTCTCTTCTTTCAGACAAGTTGTGAACTCTGTTTTAGTAGCGCATCTAAGATCACTGGGTTGAAACCAAGAAGGGCTGGGACTGTAGAAATCCCTTTTTTGGCCGCTGTCCCCGGTCGTGCAGAATAAATCCAATTGGTTTGTTCATGTAGGGCAACTGTATGGCTGGATTTAGATAATGACACTAATGATCTTGTAATATTGTCATTTATCTTCCTTTAACGTAGCGCGTCAACTGGCCAACTTGAAGATCCAATTGGCCAATATTTGTCGGAAATGGTTGACATTGAGCGACAGTGGCTAGACATGGAACGAGAACGGGCGGAAAATGAACGGCAAATGATGGTAACACATTTAAAAAAAATATAATAACAAGAAATTGAACTCTGCGTTATGGTGGTTATACTTTTACTTTCGACTAACAATTGGTATTTGCTTGTAGATGTACATGATGCAGATCCTTCAAGCCTTGGTTTGCCCAGATCAAGACCAAGAGCAGGATGAGGATGGAAACGAAGATGGAAACAACATGGAAGGAAATGAAGCAGAGGCTGAAAATACGGAAAATGAATATGTTGAAGAAAACGCAGAAGAAAACGATGAGAGTGAAGAAATTCGGGAAATGATTGAACAACAGGAAAGTTTGGATGAGTAAGAATTCTAGGTATTATGATTCTCCGATTTAAAAATTATTTATTTATCTTGTATCTCAAATGTACTACTACTAATCGTTTTATACACTGTAAAAAACAGAATGAAGAGGCCGTTGTAATTTTTATAGTCTGAAAAGAAACGTGTAGGTCTTTCAGTGATAGAAACACCATTTCTTTTAAGTTGTCATCCCTAATAACCATATTTTAGGAAAACATGTAGATATTACCGAGTATTTAGGTTAGTTTACGGTAATCGAAGTATTTCCAAATTAGAGTATGGTATTTATGCTCAGTTCTTCCAAAATAAGCAGTGAAATTATCAGAAATGACAGACATCGGTATGGTAAAATTAACAATGTGTGAATGGGTGAGATTATTGTAACAATTTTGCTGGGGTTAAAAAATTTTGGTTACATTTTTGTAGTTTTTGCTCCAACAGTACTTTCGTTAACCGGGTTAATTAGAAAATAATAAGTTAGTAATCTGCTCATTTCCAAATTAACTGATTGTAGTTATATCATGTCGATAATCTTGATAATTCTTATACTTTCAATCGTTCAGTATTTTATTACAACTTTGTAGTTTTACAAATATTCAGAATGATCTCAGAAACTGGGAATGATGATACTATTCCTGATTTTGTTACGTTATTTTGTTATTTATCATGAACCATCGATTTTTATAATTTTTTTACCTATGCCAAAGTTAGGTATAAATATTTAGTACACGGTACTTTTTTGTACGGTTTTTATTTTACTCATTTCTACTTACATTCTGCGGCCGTTTGTTACTTAAAGTTGTAAATTGTTTCAGTATTATTTTGGATCACGGTTTACCAAAGCGTTATTATCCAGTTTCAGGAAAGTAGAGTTCTATGATCCTAGTTTGAGATGTATCATGTAAGACTACGTAATTCGAATTTGTACAAATATCTGTGTATGAATCAATGAACAGTAAAATGTATAAGAAAGGCTCCGCTTAGTTGTTTAGTATATGATAGTAGAACTACATACATTAAAAATTGCACATATAATCGTCATATTTTTACGATTCAGAAACATAATCCAGAGTTTAAAAAACGCTTAATTTGAATCTCATGAACTTTTTTTTTTAAATAATTACATTCCCAACAATTGTTAACCTGTTGTGTAATTGTAACCTTTAATCAATAGTTAACCCCTCCAAAATGCAATAATCCTGTGCCAATCCCTTAATAGCCACGACTTCAAAATGCTTGTTTTTTTAAAAAAAACGAAAAATTTGATCCTCCATACTGAATACAAATTAACCAAACTAACTTGAAATTATAATTATAAATTGCTTTACAATACTACTGAATAAATGAATAAATAATGTACCACAACAAAATCCTTTTTTGCTGTTTTCTTCATAGTTTCAGTTAGCTTTTTTATTTCAATTTAATCAGTCGGCATTAAATATCCTTTACACTTTGTGTTTTGAAGAGTAATAATAACAATGCAAAACTTGAC
>JAAXNX010001283.1:0-18837 GCA_036491905.1 Folsomia manolachei
AACTAACAAAAATTCAGTAGACTAACTTACTGCAAGGTACCAAAGTTATGTAGCCTGTGCAGTTGACTAATCCCATTGCATTCTCTCTTTTCTTTTCCTATTGTAAATGACTGTTCATTGCTTTACGAATAACATATTTACAGATGTATGCGACTCGGATTATTATGAATCCAGTTTTTTCTTACTTCCGTCTAAACAGAATCGAAAGTGGAAGTAGATTTTATATAAAACCTCCTTATAAAAATATAGTACAAACGTCATTTATATCCAGTTTTGTAGTGCATATTTCTCAATTATAAAATGCATGAGAGGAGGCGGAATGACCAGTTTGTCGCAAAACAAGCAGTCAATGCAAAGTCAAGGTGTAGGATGGTAGTTGATGGACGGAGTAAATTGAATTAAATTAAACGATGTGCACGAAGTTTGTGTAATTATTTGAAGTGTGAGTTGCAGTTTGTTGGATGCATGATGTAACTAACAACCAAATAGATAGGACACTATTGAGTTTGGTTTGTTGTTGTATATGATGTTGTGAGTGAGGTGAGGATTTTGTGGGTTTGGTATAGTGAGATCTTACTTGGTCTCTTGTCTTTGGTATCTTTGGAATCGACTCCGTTGATTGATGGGTCGTTGACGAGGGGCGAACCTTTCATTAAAAGCATCTCTCGTTTTAATTCTTCATAATCTCTTTGGGAATCCAATCGAGCTTCTAGTCTGGATATTAAATCCTGCTGTTGTTCCAATTTCTCTTCCAACAGTCGAATTCTTGTGGCACTACTCTCACGCATTTGGTTGAGTGAGGATTGTAACCTTTGAACATTTTCTATTAAACTGGAAATCTGGAATAATAAACACAAGAAATAAACAAGTTCATTAGTTTTATACTCGCATACATCAAGATGGAACAGGATAAACATTTTATGACACTGTAAACTCACAGAATGAGTTTAAAAATCGACATAATACTTTATAAGGAAACAAGATGATGAGTGTATAAATCCTAATTACTAACTAAGTGTGCAATTCACTATATACATTTTAGCACATGGGGTGAATAAGAGATGAAAACCACAGACAGAAGAGAATTAAGGCATGCCACCTATTTAAATTCACACAGTCCAATTCTCGGGGTCTCTTTCGCAATCTATCCCAATACAATATATGAACATACGTTAATGGAACTGTTGACCATGAGACAAGTAAGCAGTTTTGAATTGGATTTTGATTCATTGCTCAGATTTCATAAAGTGGTGGCATGCATGTTTTCTTCATTCCTGGCTATCCTACTCGACTAACTACAAATATGTGAGGATGACATGGATGTGGAATAATACAGCTACAGTATGTGCTAAGCAACTATAATATGTGGGATTTGTAAAGTGCAGCAAATCAAGCAGAATAAATCTAATAATTTACGACCCCTTATGGTTACTGACAATCGAAATAAATCAAAAAGACTGACTGGATGGAATTCATTGCATCGATGAGAAGAAGGAGGACGAGAATCGATTAACCGCAGTTTGCTCTTATCATGGTTGAGCCATATTAATATGAGAGTATCCCATAGAGGACCGAGCTGTAGCATGTGGGGGAGGGACAATATCATAATCGAGGACGAATGACAATAATCAAGGCAACAACAACAGCACTAAATACACTTGGATGGATTTATGTGGAGACAGAAAATCAAAGAAGAATGTATCACAATCATCAAACCAAACCAACGCCGCGCCCATCTCGTACATGTTGCATACAAAGAGTCGTGATTTTTGTTGTTTGTGGAAATTCTTATTTGTTGGAACGATTTTCGGATTTGGGATGGATTTTGGGGTGAGACACTCATCTCCATTGGTCTGGTTGGTATTAATCAGGGATGGCTGGTGAGGTCGTTTATGTGTAAGAAGATGAGAATTATTGGTAAAAAAAACTCCCATGTCAAAGACGAGTTGGGCTGGAGAGAAGGCGGACAACAGATGCATGGAAATGGCCAATTAAGTTAGCGGGGGGGCATGAGTTACTATGAGTTACCCCCTCACTTATGCCCATGAGGTCACGTCTTGGGTCAAGCTCAACCACAATACATCCACACTTTCCGGGCTCTTTTCTAATTTATGCAACTCAAAATGTGCTCAGACCAACTTCTCTTCTCTTAAGGCCCATCAATCCCAGCGTGAAGCTATTAAACTTCTTCTATCCATATGTCCGATACCTTTTTCCTCCAGATATTAAATCAATGTCGGAGATGTCATAACTCAACCCTTTTCTATACTCACCCGTGCATAATCCCATTTCTCTACAGGAACCATCGTATCATTCCTTCCCACCGGGATCTACTTTCAATCCAAAAACGGCTCTCCTATCCTACTCAATCACATTTTACACAATTTTTAAAAGATTTTAATCTCGATAAATTTGGAAACTTCGGAGTATACTCTTGTCAAAAAAAGAATTTTAATTTAAATTAAAAAAGCTGTCGCATTGATAACTCTTTCCCTTATTCACCTGTGATTGATATTTTCATAATGAAATTGTCACTGCTATTATGAAACACTTTTACTAGTCTTTTGGAAGATAGAGCAAAAAATAATGGTACTAGAATAGGAGCAGATAAATTTTGATGACATCCCTTGGTAGATAGAACACTTTGTTTATAACTCTCATTTACCTCTTTGTCCTTGGCCGCAAGTTCATGCTGAGAAGAAATAAGACTGTCCTCCTGTTCCGGTGGTGGCGGCGCCATGGCGATTGCTGAGCCGGAGGATGAGCCCCCGCAACTCTGCGTCGCCAATTTTTCCTTTAACGATGTCACCTCCTTCTCAGCCAGTGTTGCTCTCTGAAATATTAAAATCATCAAGACCATCAAATCATGTTTCATTACTTATAGTTACACACATTAACCCAAATTTCACCATTCTAATCATTATTCGTATTAAACGTATTGACTAGTTCGTTATGGTCAAGGAAGTAAATTAAACACTGTTGCGATGCGATGGTACACATATAATAGAATCAAGTATAAAATGGTGACTTATGTCTACCCTTAGGCAATCTTTTGCCATCCTTCTCCCAATTGTCTCATTGCATTCTAATCATGTTCATTATTTACGATTGCGATTAGTACTGTCCAACAACAAGCACTCAATTTGCTCCCCACAAACATCATTCATCTCAACATGAATGTAAAGGCATTTTGTAAAAATTAGCTCTGATCTTCAACTTAGTGGTCAACACTATTAATTACTATTACAATGAAAAGAAATCAAATGTGTTCTCCTGCTAATTCATATGAAGTGAATCTCTTCTGTCCCCACTCGTTATAGGAGACAACACGTTTTGCAACTATTCCACGGATATTACGATTAACTACAACTGCATAATAGACCTTACTGCTCAAAACTCCATTACATGAATTCTCAACATTTACACAACCTATGAGTATTCCATTCACTTGTTGGGAACTACATATGCGATGAGCAGAGGTGTATCGGATCGGATGTTACAAGCTGACAATGATATCATGATGGTCCGTACTGCCTTGAACATGACTCACCCTACATCCGCCATCCTTCCTTCGCTAATTGAAGATGCTTTAACAGTCTTAATGGGCATCAACAAAACACTTAAACTCTTTCACTGAAAGTGAGTTTAGTTTATTAGATGATAATGTTTTTTATCGTAGGAATTGTTTCCCGAAGAGGTACCTATAAATATGCAGCCAACAACCGGGTATGAATTGAATTGATATTTTTAGTCGAGTTCTGGCTTGTACAATTTACCAAACATACAATACATAGCACTCCTGATTGGGGTGGAAGTTTCCCATTAAAGTAGTTAAAGTTAGTGGAGTTGCATTCGTATTCACAATAATATACGCACCATATCCCACGCTCACTCGACTTTGAAATCACTAAAGGAAAAAAAACATAAGGTACGAGTTAGCAATCAATCCAACCCGATAAATACGCGATATGCCGTCGTGTGCTTGACCTCTTGCTTGCGTTCATGCTCTCTGATCACCCAAGAAATCAGTTTGTACCACCGCACGCCAGGCCAAGTAGCCAGCATTGCAATGTGGGAATGAATTGCCGATCAGTTGATTCATAATTGCGCAATTACACCTTCGTCGGTAATAATTTATCCTTCAGTGCATACAAATTAAAATATGAAATACACATCATCTACTACCTGTGCATATGCCAAGGCGTTTAGTTGGTGATGAACTAAGTTCATGCATCATCATCATGAACTTGGAATAAAAAAAGCGGAAATGCAAAAGGATCATCACGGTTTCACGGACACGGGCCAACGTCCAATATAAATATAAAGCCTATCCCATGCTCAACTAACCCAACCACTGGACTGTGAACATTTTTATCTCATTGTCGCTGGCAAACAATACCACACAACTACCACAACCATCAATTCCAAAAAAGAGTGAAAATAAATTGAATTTAGCACAGTGGTCAAGGATCAAGGGATGAGATAGGACGATGCAGTAAACGCATGCAATACAGCCACCCTCTGTCCTACTGAGAGACGAGCACAATCTCAGTATAAGGCAGAGAAATAGATCGTATGTAATGTATCAACGAGGGGAATAAGGAAGGTCGGTGAAGAAGGGAATGAGGACTAATGTGAAGAGTTTACGAGGTTTGGTTAATCCAGTCAAAAATCTTGCGAGACATTCATTCGGCAAAAGAAAGACGAAGAAAATGAGTAAGTATTGCATAGATTGGAGGAACAGGATTGAGACAAAGCTACAAGCATTAGGGGAAAATACGACATGAAGCTGCCCGAGAAAACAATAAAAATAAAGATGGAAATGCAACTTTGGTTAAAAGTCTGGAGTCTTTATGACTCCCATAAAAATTTATGGCTTTTCGATAGAAAAGGTCATTTTGTGGTCCATAAGGCAGAGTAAAAATGACGGGAATAGAACCAAGGTGTGAGACTGGCCAGCATACAAATTACGTTGTCTGACTGATGATGGTGACCACACCACACACAACTCGACGTTTCTATGTGGTACCAATCCAATGTGGTATGCCATTGGTGATGGGGTGATCCTCTCAGTCTCAATTTTCTATACTTATGTCCACTAACCTTCCCTGCCTTAATCTGGCCATTATATTTTCCTCGGCTGGATGACTGGCTGGGATCATGATAAATAGATTATTATTGAGGGGTCATCAACGATTCCCAAAGATTACGTCAACCACCACGTACGCCACGGCACAGCCACCTTTTTACACAATCAATCTCAAACAAAGAATGAGTCCCACAAAGAGTGTTCTCTATTACTCAACATTTCCACCCGGATCACTCACTACTAGCATTCAACATGTTGCCTTCGAATTCACAACCTTCGTCTTTCTCTTGTGGCTTTTTTTTTGTTTGCTCAACACCGAACTATTTCTCCATCCTACTACTCCCACAACATATCCCCAGAGCATTAATGTTTTGCCTTCCCAATTTTTCTCAATCCACCCAAATTAATCCAACCCCCTATGTGACAAGGGTCAAATCAAAGCAAACATGGAATATATTGATATCTCTTCTAGCATCGCTTATTTAATGTCTCAGCAATTCCTTCTTCCTATTGCTTATTTTTAAGACTATTGGCACTGGAAGATTATTTTTTATGTATAGAAATACGAAATTTAGCTATGCCTGTTAAAGACTGTCTTCCCTTCCCATGGATAGACAATAACTACCCAGCAGCTCCAGCCAATATCTGGGAGGAAGAGTGACATTGCTACAAACAGCGGTTGCAATTCAGTGCACTCAAATATTTTTGATGTATACAACTACACGTGTAATAGTGAGCGTCACAGGGCACGTTTTCCCTAAAAAGTAGATCTCTAAAGATCAAAATCAGTTTTCATAAATTAATAAATTTATAACAGAATGGAACCGATTGGGGTTTCTGTCATGAGTCAGCCCGTGCGGTCCACATAAGCTAAGGCTAACTCTTCATCGGCGACGTTTCTAGTTTACAATCGAGTCGGACACAACTTGGCGGCATTCATGTAAAAGCAATATATAAGATCAAACTTTGTCAATGCCGGCAGTCTTCTCAAAGCTTTACAGGCGGGCCAATTTTTTCAACATCTACAAGTCGAATTTGAATATGTAAACCAAGCCCCAAGACCAGTTNACAGGCGGGCCAATTTTTTCAACATCTACAAGTCGAATTTGAATATGTAAACCAAGCCCCAAGACCAGTTAGTCAATGCTGTGGTTGATCTTTTAATGAAATGTCTCCAACTTCTATTCCATTCTTTAATTTTGTAGCAACCAATCCCTAAACAAATACAAGAGACACATAATATGTACATAACAGGAGGAAAAGGGTTGGAACCCACCAAACTGCTGAGTATTTCATAAAATCAAAATCTTGTCCAATAATATTATCTCACATGTATGTCTCACGTCATCTTTCGTAGTTTCATATAAAAATGCTGTAAAGCTTGTATTGTACAAGTGGTCCGTCAACTTTTGGCCAAAGTTAAATAGTTGAGATGAGATCCCATTACTAATAATGGTTCTGATGGATCACATCAGTGCTCAATTGACATAATTTACCACACCTGCACAAGATTTTTTAGAATTATCCTGTCTGGGATGCTTATTGTTTAGTCTCAACGAATTCAATGAACGAAAACTTCATTTTTGGGTACATTGTTTCCACAATCATACGAATATTATAAAATTTTTATCAAGAATTACAATTTACATTTAAAATTTGTGGATTTGAACAATCAAAAAGTTATTCTGCTAAGGGCTCATTACAGCCCGGAGCATACAACCACCCCATATCCTGACCTGACTCTTTGTATTCTGACTCTAGATATATTACTTTTCCTGAATATTTGTCTGTCAGTCAATCACCGATTTGATCGAGGTCTGATTTATTAATTACTCTTATACACGTTAAATATTATAGATACATAGACTGGTTGTAGCAAACATTTAAACACATTTAGTCGTAGCAGTTGAAACTTAAACATATTACGTCGGATCTTATGTATATGAATTATTATTGAAGGAGATGATTAGAGGAGCAAAGCTCGAAATTCACATTCTTTTGACTCATGTCGTAACATATCAATTACTATACTTATTCTTATGATTTTGTGATATGATTGTCGCACAACCAATGTGCTTGACTTGCAACTCACCACAAACCAGATTGACTTGCAAGTTGTTTTTATTGATTATTTGGAATTCCCATCTACATAAATTTCAGGAGTAACAACACTAACATACCATGCATGGAGAGTTTTTAATTAAACATGTTGCACGGGTTCAAGTTTCAATTCCCGTAATGTTCATACTAGTTGGCAACAAAACAACGCCATTACATTCTCTCCATTCAATAGCATTGTGTATCTGATACGATGGGAACTTGGAACATAATTCTGACCATTGGTGTGAACAATGAGGACGAGGAATCCCTTGCAAAAAATCTATTCAATTTATAAGGCTTTGGTCACATCCACAATAAACAAATTCGTTGGTACGAATAACGTGTTAAAGGATTCAATGTCCATATCATTTCTTGTGAACAAAATATCAAGAAACGGTGACTTTGGAATAAATTTTATTGGGATTAAATGCCATAATATTACAGCAGTGGTATAAGAAAGTATATTGAGCTCGGTACGTGGAAATATATTATTGATAATATTCCATCTACTGTACCTACTTGTTTGTAATATGAAAAACATAGCGCCTTAAAACAAAATTCCAAATGATCTTGTTGAGCATGGCATCGATATCCAAAATGAGAAAAGAAAGAAATCAAGTCGCCTCCCACCAAGTGACCCCCTCCTGAAGTTCATCAAGGAGGAGTTGTATGATTGACATTTTGACACTATGGCCGTTCTCCAGCCAACTAAGGCTATTGTAAAAATATATCGGACAAAAAAATAGATTATAGGAAAATTCCTAGCCGCGCGCGTCTCTCCTCCAACCTTACTCATCCATGTTTGAAACTTTTGATTTTTATAATTCGACTAGAAATTATACCCGAAGCGATACATACATAATTTAAAATCTTTCACATCTTCCAGCCGTCAATCTCACTCCATCCACCATCAAGTTTCAGTTGTGAATTCAAACTAAACCAAAACCAACCACTCATTCACAACAGAATTATCATCAAATTGCTTGTTTTTAATCCACCTTTTGTGGATAATATTTCCATGAACAGAAAAGGAAGTGAGTGCCTGAGTGAACAAAACAGTTTCACATATTTATTAAGAAGCAACAAGCTGAAGTTTGGGAATGGATGGATAAAAAGAGGAAGAATAGGAAGCGTCTTTACTACAAGTGTCACCCTGTAATTGACGAGAGAAAAGGTTGAGTGGGAGAAAGATAAGTTTACATTGGAATTAGGGAAGAAAAAAGCAAAGAAAAATCTGTAGAGCGTGGTGATGACGGATTTGAAGGATCATGTCAATTACGCGTCATTTTACCACGTTTACATAATCTGTCGAGTGAGGGGTAAGAGAACTAGGGAGTCAAGCAGGAGCATAGAAGACGTTCAAGATGAAAAAAGAAAGGAGACAAGAGCTCAAAAGTCAACTAAAAAGACACGTTTTGGATGGATGGATAGATCGGCAGGCACTGGATGGGGTGGGGGAAGTGATTGAGAGAGAAAGTAAAGTCAAACTTTGGAAAACAACTCGATCTTGTCTCCATCAATCCTTACTAAAACTGTTTGATCTTCAACACCAGTTTTCCAATGCAGTCAAGTCACCGTTACTCAACTGCATTTAAAAGTTTGTGAATTATAAGTCGGATGGCAATTAACGCCGATTATTGCAGATTTAAAATGAACCACAATTAAAGGTCACAACTGTGTGGAACAAGAATTAGAAGAAGGCGTGGGAGGACTCGGCTTCTGGAAAGATTTTCACTTTGCCCCAAACTCAATATTTTCTTAATCTCAATCTCTTCTTAATCTTTTTCTTTTACTGTTGTTCAATTTTGTTTGCGATTCAAACACTGTTATGATCCATACGCATAAAGCCGTCTTATCGAGGTAACCACTTTTTGACAACAGTTAGTAGTCAGGCACTGAAAACAACTTGCCCTATGCTAATGCAATTTTGCAACTTCATGGAGCTCGATTCTTTCCTTGTTTTGCACAAACTCAGAAGGGACGTCCAACTTGTGAAAATCGATTTTAAAGGCAGTGCTACCCACACCAGTTACTTATGCAGTTACGTTTATTTTGCGTCTTATGCAGGTTGACGAGTTTGCTGTTTTTTACAAGGAATTTACTTATCATGCTATATACTATGAGATAAAATTTAATACGAGGTTGACGTACGCGTTCAAAATGCCCGATCATCCCAAACTATTGAATCCAACCATTAATCTGAGTATATAACTTATGACGCGAATTACAGTTCAAGAGCGAATCATTATTGGTGAAATAATTCAATCAGTTAATTTATCCACTAATAAAATACCATTTTCATTCGGCTAGATTGGAAAGATTGCCAAGTGTTGATTATGGGGGTGAGGATTATCATTGGATAAATTGATGTAATGTGATTGATCACTCATGAGGTCACCTAATTCCCTTGGAATCATGATTTTTACACATATTTCACCTGGCTTATTTGTTACACACGATTGATTTAAATGGGAGTGGGAGTGACTTTGATTTGCAAGACTCAATCCAAATGTACCAAACTAATAGTAAATAAACTCAACGAGAGGAATTGCAAATTTACAGCAATAAAATTTTTTTCGTTTACATGATGCAAATGTGCCGATAGATAAGGGAGGTAAAAGCTGTACAAGATAAGTTGACTTGACAGAACAGTCAGTAATAATATAATAACAGGCACAAGTTAGCCGACTAACCAGCTCGACCACATCACACCACAACACACGAGTCTCACTGTCTACTGACTGACTGACTGACTGAAATTATTATGACAAGTTCAATTTCTAAAGATTAGCACTATCAACGAAGGGATTAGCAGGATTGGAGGTCGATATTGAATGAATCTCATCCTTGTCGCAGTCAAATTGTTTCCTTTTTCACCGTTTGGATACATCTATCCATCCTGTTTATGTAATGCGTAATTCTTATTTGGATCAGTTTTCATTTCAGCTAAAATGACAACACGCTATCCTTTGTATGAGCAGGACAATAATTTTTCTTACGGATTTATCCATTCCCAAATTTAAATGAAATTACTGATAAAAGAATCAATAAGTGAAAGCCGTTCATTCATTTCACCCACCATCCGAGACACAGAACAATACTTCATTTAATATCGGTAATCAGTTAATGTCATCGCCATAAATTTCCATATCTACATATTTCAAACTCACCCGAACCTAATAAACTTTACTGTTTGCTCTGATTTATGACTTCTGCTCTGCTCTATCCAGCTAATTCCCACAAGAAATGGGAACTCGGTGAGCAAACTGTTGCCTCAGTAGTCAAATGACAATTTTTGTGCACTCAGGTTGCATTACATTGCGTGTAACTTATCGTCTCATCAGGTAAGCTGGGGTAGCTTAGCCTGTAGCTC
This sequence comes from Folsomia manolachei, assembly GCA_036491905.1. Classification (NCBI taxonomy): domain Eukaryota; kingdom Metazoa; phylum Arthropoda; class Collembola; order Entomobryomorpha; family Isotomidae; genus Folsomia; species Folsomia manolachei. Next base: position 10,563 of record JAAXNX010001283.1, read on the forward strand.
ACAACTTGGGGGGAAATGAGTTTTGCATGCTTATTCTTTAGTTAATTAATTTAGAATGCAAGTACAAAAATTCTACTGAGACCTTAACGTCAAAATCCATGCAATAGATAGTCATCAATGATCAGTATTGTTTTGTTGAGCAGTTCAATGTAAGTGTATACACCTGCAGATTTTAAAATGTAACAGCTTCATGTTTTGTTGGATGAATAGAAATGGATTTGATTTGATCCCAGCCAAATCCCATCACTCATTCCAGCGACACATCGATTATCGCAAGGACAAGGAATTAAACACACTTTTGCCCGTCATAACCAACCTCTACATTTTTGTGTGGATGAATAAAACTTCAAAGTTGAAAACCGCTCAGATAAAAGGAATTAAAAGTCGATAATCGACATTTGACTTGACACTTGTTTGTCTATTACCATTATCGGGTGCAAATGTATATACGATACTGGAATACGATTGTAGTTAGTGATTACGTGTTTGTGGATTAGTCTCTCTCCTCATACGTAATCTATCATCTATCTACCTGGCAAACGAATAAAATAATATAATACCAACCTCGGAATGAATGTTCAATAATACATGCCTTGTTGGTGTCGATATGTTCACTTCCATTAATCCAATGATTTCCACACATAATGCTAATCACACTCTAAATTCAAATTCGTTTCAGTTCTCCAATGCCACAAAAGATTACTCACAAATGAAGGGCTGGACAGAATTTTCTATTATTTTACGATTGCAACAAGACTAAATTCATAATGTCTTCCCGGAGCCTCACTATCACGAAACTTTTCTAATTGTACTTAAAATCAATTATAAGCTAAATGAATACTATCAATGTGAACCGTACAAATAATATTGAACCGTGCAACTTGAGACATATTATTATTGCCATCCCCTCAATTGAGTTATTGGGTGAGGAGTGAGCAAACGAAAACCGTGTCTCGAGTTTCCCATTACAAAATACTCAACCAACCCTTCTTACTTTTCCTTCTTTTTCCGTTCACTTCATACTCAACTCTAAAACATCCCCTTCCATTTCGAGATTCTTTCTTTCTTCTATCTTTCTTTTTCAAACTGTAACTTTTACACACTTTTTAAAAAGTGGTTTCCTATTTATTCACTAAATGGCACATGAATTTGGATACATAAACAAGTTAAGGGGGGCTTGGTTAAAAGTTGAGGTAAATTGTGTACATGATAAAGTCGATGATGTTGAGCCAGGAAGTCAGAGTTGCCTCTTCCTCTCCATACCTCGTTCCCTAAGTCCCGGTCAGCATGAGAAACCCGAAAGACGGAATTTATCCTGAGATTCATTTACTGCAAACAAACGTGCTTATCACGACACGATAACTTTGCACTGCGTCAAACCAAGCACGGTTCGACATCGACGGATTGATTGGTTCAACATTTCCCGTTGCAAATTAACTTTTGTTCTTTTGTGATGATTATTGTGACAACAAATAAAGTTTGGTATTGGTTATTTTTTTCTAAATATGTAATAACGAATTAACTATTATTACTATATCGTCGAGTCCGAGTTAATACTTTCTCGTTAATACTGAGGGGTTTTCACTTTTTTTTAAAATTTAACTCTCTGGTTGAGTTCTAATTTATTTTAGTCACCAATATGGATTCCTCTTGTCAAGGTAAATAATTTCAGTAGTACTCAATATATGTGTAATTGTCCTTTTGATTTGTGGGCAATACCGAGAAAGAATACTTTCATTTCTCTATTCACCGAAGTCAATTATTTCGCTTTCTTTCAGTATTCTGAAACACTGGTGGTTATTGGTTCGCAATTAACCAAAGTACTGAATAGTGAGGTAGCAAAGGTTAAGGTTATTCAAGTCTCACACAATTTAAGTTGTATAACTGTTACAGTAATTTTTTTCTTATAAATGAGACTGATTGTCAGGGCGAAATTATTGAGCACCTAACAGTCAAACTATAGCAGGCTCCTTCCTCTTTCGACCTGCCATTAATCTCATTTTCTCTATCACTAACAATTCAACCAGTTAGTTAGAGTCCAGGAGTCAAGTCAAGCCAGTACTTTGGAGTTAACTTGGTTCACACGAGGATCAAAAGGGAACTGAGAAGACTGCAGGAGAGGTGGTTGGTTTGGTTGGTGGTGGTTTTGATAGTTGTTTTGTGCACATATACCTCTCTCGTATTGTATTCGTAGCCAGGAGGCAGCAGTTAAGTCAAACTGAGTGAGCAGTGGTTGGTATTAGTTTGGTTTGATTTGGTTGTAATGTGTTGATTGTGTGTATGTGATGATGGTGATGATTATTTAGTAAGGTGTGTATTGGTAAGAGCCCAGTTCCATTAACTCCAATCAACAATTGTAATATTGGGAAAGTTGAGACGGGGAGAAAGTCATCCAGCCAACTTGCTAATACTCTGACGAAGAGGAGATCAGAAGTTGGTTGGGGTTCGTGTGCTGGTATTTCTTTACGAGTAGTGGTGAGGAATTTGTGAGTGGAGTTGAGGAGTAGGACACATGAGTTTAGCTCGGAGTCGGAGTGAGAACTGAAGAGAACTGGGCTCAAGTAAAAAGGCTGGGAGAGAGGATCCGTCCGATCGGGGTTGTCAATAGGGAAGAGAGCTCGTTGAGTGAGGGAAGATGAAGGAAGGAAAAGTAAAGTAAAGTGATCCACGGCACATGGATCCTTCGTACTTGGCTTGGCTGGTGGAGAAAAAAGAGAGAGAAAAGACTGGATCTAACAGCCAGCCCCCTTCTCAATGCGTTGGCTTGGTTTACCCAGTGGGGAGGAAAAAGGGGGCCGATCAGTCGATCTGATCAGAAATTGTCTATAGGAAATAAGAAGCGGGCGCATGTCTTGGGCTCGGATTGATTCTCGGACCGACCCAAAGGGTGGAGGATTTGTAACCAAACCCAAGTTCAGTTCAGGGAACAAGGAAAGGAAGGAAGGAAGAAGAAGAAGGTGCACCCCGGAGAGAGATATATATATATACACACAACAACAACACAACCCCCACCTACACCAACCACTCCTCACATACACAAATCCTAGTTTAAATGCCTTCAAATGCACTTGTCATATGTGGGTATTAAATAAGACATTTTTAACTCCAAGTCCTCTTTTTTTAGAGGACAGGGTCCCATCGACACACCCACCACAGGGTCACGCAGTAAACTATGTAGATATCTGGAAGGAATGGACAACGTAAAATCCTTTGGCCATAAAATGAGAAACCTGCTCCTACTCCTCTGGATGGATGTGGGTTTTTTCTACTTAATATCCAGTCACTCTCCTCACTTTACCCCGAAAACCTTTTAATTTTCTTTATCTCACAAATGGGTAATTTTAATGAATTTATTTAAAACAAATCCAATTCCATGCATCCTTCCCGTTGTTGTAGCGGTCAAGGACGGGGAGGATGTTGAGATTGAGGCGAGGAGTATGGATGGACAGACAGATATGGGATGGTTAATCAATCAATTGAGATCGAATCCCGTTCCACATCTTTCGTATTGCCCAACTCAACTGTTCATCGATTCTATTCTGTTATCTTTGAACCTAACTCTGGAGATCAGATCGTAATCTTAAAGTATCGGTTGATCACTCCATTTCCATACCAAGTTTATTGATTCCTTGTTAACAGTGCTTAACACTTATTGTGGATATACCCATACATTGACCGCATGAAAAGTCATGAACATATAGCTTGTCCCAGGTCTGATGTAATGCAATGCGTTACACTATTCACAGAATAATAATAGTTAATGTGATGGCACATAGCCAGACATACGAGAATTGAGTTTGTAGATACCGGCTAGAGAATTTCTGGGAAATGGTTAAATCAAATACGTAGTCTTTGAAATATTAAAAAATTGTATTGCTTAAAATTGCGAATTGCGAATTGCTTAAAATTGCGAATTAAGTCTCTATAAATTATGCCAAACATATTTGTACCAATAAAAAGGATGTCAATAATTGCAGAGAATCTTGTGGATTAAGATGCAACTAGCACATGCAAATATAACATACAACTATGTACCTATATATACAAATCCCACTTCTCGTAATGGTTTCTCAAATACTGACACTTGCAAATGAAAAAAACTCTGAGAGAAGCAACCGCGTTGAAATCATTGATATATCTTTGATTAAGTTTATCAGTTGCGATGAATCTTACAAATCAATACTACTTGAGTATGCGACATAAGTTGCAACTATTTAAACATGAAATTCTCAGAACAAGCGCAATCAATTGGTTTCACTGTTACTTTTACAACTATCAGAATAAATTATACTACCAAATTAGTAGTACCAATGCCAAGGACTGGTGTCGGTATGGTTTATTCAGACCAATAAACAGTTCTTCATATATCAAACCCAAAATAGAGTTGTTGTAAATTATATAAGGGTTATAAGTATTTCCATTGAAGAAGTTGCTAAGAAAACGATATACTCTCTCATTTTCTCTGTCTATCTCGTACTATTCATTGATTGAAATTAACTGCCAAAGTAACATTTAATTAGGACCATAAAGCCCCAATAAAACCAACCTTATGTGAGTTTTGACTTTTGACATTCTTATCCCGTTTAACTTACTCCAACCAACTTGGCCATATAGCCCTGAATTCACTCCCAGTTCCAAATGCAGCTAATTCTACTATGCGAATAGATATCTACATGATGATAGTTTCGATCCTATTTCACTTGACGGGATGTGTGAGGGCTCAGTATATTTTTGAGTAAAAAAATGACTATTTTGTGTTATATTTGTAATGATCAAGGAAAGCAAATAAACAATGGTGCATAATAGCAAAAGTATGCATGTGTGACTATGACTCTATGTATAAAAATGGCAATTAAGTGAACTAAATGGTTGGATACTGCAATGGCTGGCTGGTCTTAATCATGAAATTATCCAACAATTTAAGTGACGCGATGGCAATGAAGAAAAATAAAACAATAGGCAGCCAATGACGGTGGATAGTACTCATTAGCATTAATGCCAGTCTAAAGTTAAAAAGTTGAAGTGATCAAATTGTAATGAATATGAATGATAGTGCTTTGTGACTTTTTTTAGTTGGCTCTATATCTTTGAATGACTGTAATGTTCAACGCTCTGCTTCCGTCCGTGTCCACCATTTTTTGATTACAACTTGTGTTTATTCTTCTAGAAAGATAAAATTCTCATGAGCAATATCACGCTATCCAAATCCAATTCTTTCAAGTCTCTTGTTTTTTCTACCCTCTTGTCATGCATGAGTATAATTAAATTCAGAGATAGTGCTCAGAACCCATAGGTTTCGCTTTGCTTGGTTGATGCAAGGATAGAATAGCGTTTGGTTGAGTTGAATGATATAAATGCCATAATACCTACATATTTATGCACATGTATCTAGTACCTTTCGTATGCCACGGATCAGAAAAGTTGTCAATTCTAATAATTTTGACTGGTTAATTGCTCCTACCTCTTTGTCGTTGTTGAGTATCTGTAGAAGCGATGCAAGGAGACATGTAAAAGCAATCAGAAATCTGCAACTCACATATCTAGTAAAGAAACTAAGTAAGTAAAAACGAGTGCGTGAGCCACTGAATATTCATTTTCATAAGGAGACAGAAAAGGTGGAAAGAACGGATGTTGGTCTGCTGCACTTAATCTCATGCGATGACGATGGTAGCCGAGATTTCAGATGTTGCATGACAAAGAGACGAATAAATAAATATACATAGCGACAAGATACCACCAACTTCAACTACCCTTTACCTACCATCAGATAGATAGGGTAACTAAGCCATGCCACCATCATCGACCAACCAAGTATTCTCCACCTTTTGCGAATCTCTCATTGCCACCCTCTCTGCAGAATAGTTTAGTTTGTCACAGCGATGAGGAGGCGAGGCTACCTGTGAGCAACCATCAAGCCAATGAAGACACTCGGAGCAAAGTAACCACTCAACGCAAAAACAGAGAGTACACTGAACTTGTCTTCGGCCTGATTTTGTGAAATAAATCATTTAGCCAAAAAGATATGATCACCCTGATTTGCTATGCAGATTCATGTTCCTACCTTTCCTACATATACCACCACTACCAAGCAATAAACAGTTTAACTGATTGTAAGCAAGGGTTGCAAATAACCGTTTTTTACCTTTGGCCCACCCCCTAAGGGTCACAGCGTCAACAAAAGTCAAAAGTGGATTTGACGTTGAAAAGTAAAACTAAAGTGTTTTTTTTTTTACATTTTTGACTATTTTGACGCTCCCTGCGGGCAAAAAATTTTCCAAAAATAGTAAGGGTGTCCCCTTTGGTTTTTTCGGCTTGACCTCTGTGCCTCCGTGACCTTGCGACCCATCGGCCCGAACTTATACCCAACCAGAGATAGGGTCGCTAAAGTCATTTTACTAAATTTCATGAGGATTGTTCCACACGTTCTCAAGTTATTGAAGTGAAGGACAGACGGACATATCGATCATAAAAGGTTTACAATCTTTAATAAGACACCATTCACATGAATTCGTCCATCCCAAGGCTTGTCTTGTCTGGTATAAGCATTGTTGATAATGATTGCATGACATTCTTCTCACACTTTGATGCATATTATTCATCATCCTTCAAACCGAATTTTGCTGTAAAGGAAGAGGAATTATCACTGATTTATATATTATGCTCATCACACAAACGACACGACCAACTGCCAAATTCGAAGACGTGGTATTCTGACGAGGATGCATGGGATGAGAAGTCAAGTTCCACTTCATAATAATAATCTGCATTATTACCCAAGTGTTGATTAATAGAAGGAATACTTAATACCCAGCCAACTATTATCGCCATCCATTGCCTCCTCCTTTCAAGTAATAGCACCACTTTTCTTGAATAAGTAGATTTAATAGCCAAATGACTATTTCGCATCACAATGTGCTATTTACTACTAATAACGATCAGCATTTAATAAATTATCAGCTTTTTCATCTCGTGCTACAAAATGTGACTAAAACTAAAATGTCATTTTTATATATTTGTTCATTCCCTATCTCGGTGGCAGGCAACCACTCCAAAAAAAACACTTTTTACGGGCAAGAGCTTAGCGAGACAAAGAATTAAGAATTAAGTAAATCAGACAGGGACTTTAATACTCAACCTTTATGCATGGACCAGTAGGAAAGAACTTTGTCAACCAGGAAGGCAACACATAATGTAATCCCAAGAAGAAAGACTTTTCATTATTTTTTTCTGGCAAATCCTAAATTTATGATTATGTAGGAGCCGAGTTGGGAAAATCAACCTTATCTTATTATTCCTTGAAAGTTTGTGTGTCTTGAAGGTAGCATTTCTAGTCATATAGAATATAGAAAAGTAAAGATGGGATAAAGTTCTTTAAACTCATTTTCTGGACAACTCTCCTAATGAATACGAATACGAAGAGTTACTTTGATGGTATGACATATTATCGTTTACAAATGAGAAACAAGATTAAAGTCCGTTTGATTTCTTAAGTGGATTATTTACAAGAATTTAACTCTACAGTACTCTGTCGAAAAAATCTCGAGTTTCCAAAGAAATGTGGAAAAACAACAACTTAACTCGCTTACCGTTGTCGCTCATTCCATTATTTATTTTATTTTACTTAACTCCCAATGGATGAAAAAACCAACAAAGCCAGTCCGTTCTTTTTTACCGGATGCATATCACGAAGCTATATACTCATGAAACGACATGTGCGCCCAATATGATACCTTGCTTATGGATTAAGTCTTTTGACATTTAAAAAATCTTGGGGCAAATGACATTAGTGAATATTATTATTACATGTACATATATGAATGCATTTATTTTTGACGACCGTCGCGTGTTTTCTCGTCCTTAATCTCCCTCACAATCACCATGGGTCAATCCATTTTACACTTGAAATTGAGATAATTAACGGGGATCTTATACCCTTTACTAGCATCATCTCATTATAATGTTCCATCATCATTAGTCCAACAACCAGCAAACCGACCAGCCAGACCGGAATATAACTATCCAACAGTTGCAGTCCCATACAAAACAACAAAGCACTCTTACTGTTCAGTCACCAGTGCAATACCGTGTCACCGGCCTCTCCTCCCGTATGTGCAATCAGCAATCGTCATATTTATCTGAACTCGTATAAAAAACAATACCAGCATTTATCTCAACAATTTCAACCCTTAAGATGTTTCCTTCCCCTATTCACTATCTGATTATCCATCAATTCAGACTGAAACTTAATCTTCTAAATAGCCCAACTCGCAACGTT
>JAAXNX010001284.1:0-18829 GCA_036491905.1 Folsomia manolachei
TCACATTGTAATTTGTTCGTGATCTGGGCATCATTCTGGAAATAATTCCGAGTCATGATCCTTCAATTTTGTAGCCAAAGTTTGGTTATCAAAGAGAATAAACATTTTTAAACGTTTGTTAAACTAGAATCATTATCAAATGGAGTGTGTTGCCTTAATTTATTGACTTTAATAAAGTTTCTTGCACTAAACAGGAAATAATTTGGTAACAATTTTGTTTAATTTGATGCAAATTAGTCGTAAATTTATAAAATATTTTAAATTTATTACACTTTCAACAAGCATAACTTTTCATGAACTACGATGCAGGCTCGACAATGAGCAATTGTTGTGACAAAACCAGAACCACATCCAACCAACCTATTCATGCACCTCGGCCTATTTCATGAACTTGAGTCAGAGAAATAAATCATAGCCTTGTAACATATTGGGTGACACTTGTTCTGGCATTGAATAACAAACTCTCCTTTTCACATGACAATGGCTTCTGAGTAGGGTCGGGGTCTAAAAAGTGGGGAAAGATTGATTAGTTGTAAACGTATGTGAACAAGGATTTCCTAGTTTACCAGTGAAAAGAGTTAACAATACTGACACCAACATTAAGAAATGGAAATGAGCACTTGTTGGATCGATGATGAATTCAGATAAATGTGGATTGTCCTGTCGTGTAAAACACCTTCATAAATCAGAGCTGGACTTAGTGCAAGGCCTGAAGGACACAAAGTCCTTTTTACCAAAGTGCGTATATTTGCTTATGTATTTTTTTATAAAAAATTGTTTACATTAAAATTTGAGAGGTTTACAATTTTGTAAAATGTGCTTATCGAATTTAAATAAATGTAACAATAAGTGACTAATATTCTGAGTTATAAGTAACTTATGTAACTTAAACTACTTCCCTAAAATGCCAGCAACATCCTAACCGTCCCCTTAATAAAAAGGCCAGCAATTCCTACAATCTTTTTATTTGTGAGTTTAAAGTAACTTCCAAACTCTATCGCCAGCGGAGTTATGGACTTCATTTGCTTCCCTCGTAATCGCCGTACTTCCCTAGATCCTCCAAAAGGTGACGGATAACGTTTCCATGACGCCACAAATTTCTTCGCGGTGAAATGATACTCCGCCCCACATTTGACAAGAAGCATCCACCTGTCATAAAAATACGCAATTGTGCGAATAGTTGAGAGAACTTAATGAGCTCGAACTTGAATGAGTTGTATGATACCCACCCAACCATAAACAGGACCGACACCGTACTAAACATGATCACATGCCTGAGCTGTAAATGGCGGTAGTGTCTTACAAGCAAGAAATTGCAGACATGGACGGATCTTGTAATTGTTAACTGCAACGGCATCAACCATTCCGTCATCCAGTTGTTAATCATCCGATTTAACAAGGCCACACTTCGATAGCATCTGTGCAACTGGGGCCACCAACGAAAACTGCGTTTCGTCCAGTATTTCTTGGTATTCAGGCTGGAGGCGGAAACAAATTATGAAAATCTTTGCTATTTACTGAATAAAGTTGACTTACTTGAATTGGTCCTGCAACATAAAATAGTAAAGAATATAGATGGCCGCAACCGCTATTAGACATATTATTGAAAGGATCACACTCCCAACGAGAACCAAGTTATAGAGAATATGAACCAAGGCTATGGTAGGGTGTCGGTATTTCTCCGGAAGGAGGGACAATGTCTGCAGGATTTCGTATGGTCGACGGATAGAAAGGCCTCCAATTAGAAGGACAAAGGCATTTGCACCAATTGGCATAGCTTTCAGACAGAATCCGATGAATTTATAGTAAACGTTTTGTGCCGGACCTAACCGTCCCCAGAGTCGGAACTCTTTGAAGACTCTTTCCACGAAAGCGAAACCAGAATTTAGACTGCAAACGATATCCTCGGACCCGTTAACTATAATGAGACGGACAATCAGGAGTGGGAGGCAGGTGGATAGAACGATGAGACAGAAACCACGGTCACCCGCGGTAGCGGTGAGACAGCGGAATATCAAGTACGAAATGTAGATGATCCAGCAATGCTGAGAAGGTGAAAGATGGCGAGATGTTTTAGGGAGTGACAATTTTTTAAGCGAAGTGTTTTCGCATCCCAGTAAAATGGACAGCTATAACAGAAGTAGGCCCAGTTTACAAGTTTTCCGAAGTCGGATTTTTGTTGGGTGTCCATGATTTGGAAAGAATAATGTCGTTTCGTTATTGACGAAAGTGAACTGGTCACAAGTCACTGGTGGGTTTTGCAGGATATTGAGAATCGATTGGGTTCTTGCATTGAATAATTTAGTTTCAAATTAAGTTATGAGGTTGTTTTTATTCTTTTGCGTCGTTGAAAGGGTTTTAGGTCAGATTAAAAATTGTTTACATTAAAATTGGTAAATTTTCTCCACTGTAAAACGACCGGAAATCAAATAAGCGTATTAAATTAGTGAATTATTAAATTAGACACAAGTAAAATAAATAGATTTAGCTGCTATAATTAAGTATCAAGCTCCATTTCCTGGCATCCAATCAAAAACTACATAAGTTATCAGTGGCTGTGCAACTATCTCCCTAAAACGCCAACAACATTCTAACAGTTCCTTTAATAAAAAGACCAGCAATTCCGACGATCTTTTTATTCGTGAGCTTAAAGTAACTTCCAAACTCTATCGCCAGCGGAGTTAAGGACTTCATTTGCTTCCCTCGTAACCGCCGGACGTCCCGGGATCCACCAAAAGGCGACGGATAGCGTTTCCATGACGCCACAAATTTCTTGGCAGTGTAATTATATTCCGCCCCACATTTCACAATGAGCATCCACCTATCATAAAAATGGGCAAAATACGCGAATAGGTGAGGAAACTTACGCCAATTCTAAATAAATTATCTGATACCTACCCCACCGTAAAGATGACCGACACCGTACTAAACATGATCACGTGTCTAAGGTGCAGGTCGCGGTAGTGTCGGACAAGTTGGAAATTGCAGACATGGACGGATCTTGTCATCGTCAAATGTACCGGCATCAGCCAATCCTTGGCCCAGGCGTGAATCAGTCGGTTAAGCAGAGTCACGCCTCGATAGTGTTTGTGCAACTGGGGCCACCAACGAAGACTGCGTTTTGTCCAGTATTTCTTGGTTTTGAAGCTGGTGTCAGAAATAAATATGAAAAATTCTCGGATTGCTGTTAACATGACTTAACCGAATTCGGACTTACTTGAATTGATCCTGAAACATAAAGTAGTAAAGGATACAGAGTGCCGCAATCGCCACAAGTACTATTAGTGAGGTTATCGCACTCCCAACGAGGATCACGTTGTAGATAACATGCACCAAGGCCAGGGCTGGATGTCGGTATTCCTCCGGAAGAAGGGACATGGTTTGCAGGATCTCATATGGTCGATGGATAGAGAGGCATCCAATCAGAATCATAAAGCCATTCGCGACATGGGGCAAGACCTTTAGGCAAAGTCCGATAAATTGGTAGTAAACATTTCGTTGTGGACTTCCCAACCGTCCCCAGAGTCGGAACTTGAAGATTCTTTCGGCGAGGACGGAGCTAGAATTGAGGCTGTCAACGACATCCTCGGACCCAGTGATTAGGATGAGACGGGCAAGCAGGAATGGGAGGCAAACGGAGAGAACGATGACACAAAAACCACGCGCTCCCGCGGTAGCGGTGAGACAGCGGAAGATCAAGTACGATATGTAGATGATCCAGCCAACAGTGAGGAGGCGAAAGATGAAGAGATGTTTTAGAGAGTGACAATTTTTTAAGCGAAGTGTTTTCGCATCCCAGTAAAATGGGCAGCCGTAAAAGAAATAGGCCCAGTTTACAAGTTTTCCAAAATCGGATTTTTGTTGGATGTCCATGATTGTGAAGGAATAATGACGAAACTTAACTGGTGTATTTCTCAGGTTGTTCAGAATCGATTGGATTGCATTGAATAATTTAGTGCTCAATTCAAGTTATGAGGTTGTTTTTATCCTATATGTCGGGAATTACTTAATTAGATTAAGTTGCGAAAGTTTGATTAGGAGGAATTTCCATGTTTGATTAGAATAGAAAAATATTGGCGTATTTGCAACTCAAGGAAAAATATGTTGTCGAGTAAAATCAAAGACAAAACACCCGAAAGGTTTAATTTTGTAAGTCTCCTCAATTTATCATTTTAACATTTGAGCAGTTGTCAGTTAATTGCACATATCTATGTATGCCTTCATTCTTTTACAAGACAAATCTCAATATGCTCATCAAATGTTTTAGTGCCTATTCGATAATAGTTTGATCTTGAGAATAAGTCGGGATCTACTAAACCTGACCACTAACAATATGTGTGAGATGATTTAAGTGTCCTAGCATTCGGATGAGTATGAGCCACAATCTTTGTCCAATTCCTATGAGGCACATTCACAACCTTTAAATGCAGGACTTGATATCTTGTCACATTTGCTATCTGTCACCATTGTTGTCCTCCCTGCATTGTCATCCACTTCTCTATTTCAAAGGGTGGAGGAAAGTTACTGTAGTTTGAAATCGATATTGAACCAAAACTTTCTTATCAGGTATAGTTCACTCCTGGCAACTTGCAACTTTTTTTACGGGTCTAAATAAAACATATCTTGCAAGTCCGGTGAAAAATAAACTGTTAAGAAACTAGTTCATAATAAGCTAGTTGAATGTTCGACAAATTGGTTTGATTTTGTAACTGAAAATATGCTAATGCCTGAAATAGTATTGAATGCTAGAATAATGCAAATGGACAGAAGCAACTTTGTCATTTTATACTTGGCAAATCTCTTGGTGATGGTATTCAAGCTATATTTGAGGAATCTCTCTTATGCACCACTCCACTAAACTCGTAGTAAGCCAGCTTCCTTCCCAGTTCTTACTCCGGACAAAAAAGAAAGCTGCAGATGGACCAACTCCCCTAGTTCTTCACCAAACCTCAGCAGAAGAGCACGGGCATGGGATTCAGTCTCTGAAATTTCATTCATCTCGAGATTTTGAAGAAGGTTTCTCTTAAAGTGAGCATCTGCGGCGCATATGTGGCCCAAAAAGTGACAGGGCCAGCTTGTGACAGTTATTCCCGTGAATTGTTCAGACTGCAGTGGGACCTCAATGAATTTAGTGTTATGACGGTGCCCAACTGACACCGCATATTTTTTCGGGATTAATAATCATACTAGGCAAATATAAAACCGGGAGTTTGACCTGATATCCAAGAGTTCATGCAGTGAACTGGATGGAAATCTGGCAAATATTTATGTTGACGCAAATCTTTAAAATGGTCTGAAATTTAAAGGTTGTTAAAATTTGGAGAGACTTGTTTATCTCGGATAAATCACGCATTTGCAAAATGTCATTAAACTAAAGGTACACAAGTTCACGTGTAACTTGGCGAAGAAGTGAAACTTACAGATTTGTGTCGGCAGAATTACAAACAAGTGTGGTACTGTGTGTGGGATTTGTATTTTAAATTCGGATTTATTTGAAGTGTAGTAAATTTGGGGATGATCGTAAAATTGTAAGGATTATCCATTGCTTCTGTTTGTGCAAGTGGGATATTTCTGTTTTTTTAGAAATTGGTTTTAACTGCGTTTTTGTGTCCACTGCAAAACCCTGCGTCTTAACAAGTGAAACAAATTGTCTACAAATATTGGATTTGAAATAAAGGTAAGTCGTAATTCTGTATAGTTAAAATGTTTTATTTGGGCCAAATTTCATAAACATGACAAAGATCCAGGGGAACGATAATAATTTTGGATTAATAAAGTTTGATATTGATTCCGTTTTGGCTCATCTATCACCGGCAATTAAAAATTAAAATATTCCACTTCGGTTGGTTTCCTACTGAACTTACAAAATCGCGAAATACATTTGTTTTTCATTCCTCAAATATAGAGCGAGAAAGTACACATGATAAAACAACATATGCAGTTGCTCAATAAATTTGCTTTCCCAGTATAAGTACAATCCTGAGCTAAAACTGCACGCATTGCGTAATAAATGGCAAAAGTCAGTGTGGTCAATGGCCCCGTTAAACAGCATGAGGTATACTGGAATAGCAAATTTGTGCCAATTGGATTGAAATTGGCAAACTTAATTCTGCACAGTAGAATCCCAATCGGAAGCATTAAACTCTTTCAACCACCAATTTTTACTTAGCATCCGCATTTCGTTAATTTAACGTTTTTCACCTTTTTACGCAATTTTTAATCCTCTGAGTTTCAAAACATTAAGTACGGCCAAAGACACTAAAATTGTAGAAGAAACACAAGTGTGTGTGGCCACACAAAAACAATGTGTTCTTAATGTGTTCTTCTTGAAATGGATTCCGTAAATCTGGTAAAAGTCTGTTTACGCGTTTGCTGACTAGAAAAAATCACCGTGCAAAGGTTGTAAACGGGTAGACTTTGAAATCATAAAATTGCAAATGAGTTTGTCTCAAATGCGGATTTTTCGCAGTTTGTCCTAAACTTTGTATTCAAGAGCCAGACGCAGCAAGCAAGGTTTTGAGACAAAGTAACTTTATTACTGTACCCGATTCCACTCAAGTCTGGGCTGGTTAACCCCATAAAATTTCTGGTTCACATTTCAAACTCTTTGGCTTTGCCGAGTGCTCGCACTAACTCCAGGAAGGCATTAATGAGTGGAGTTAATTTAATAAAAACTTTTCGAAAAAGTCGACCTTGTTTTAATTGCGAGTTGGCTGCGGAACTATTGGCCCCTTTGAGAATGACAATAAAGTCAGGAATGGGGAACCAGAAGCCGTAAAATTGAAGTGGGTGATTTATTCGAAGAATAGGAAAGAGTTTCGGGATCTAAACTGGAGTTGTGCATTAAGGGAAAAGGCAGGATGTGACTGTTGCATTTTGTGAACATTTTTATAATTTGGGTGCTGAAAGAAATTAAAATGATTAAGTGATGGCTGGACTCTGCCTACTCGAAACGAAACGTTATCTGCATTTCAATTGTCACAGGAATAAGAAATGTGACAAATGTCGGTCCCACGTTTTATGGGAAACAAAAATTCGCTATTTTGGACCTAAGTTGCTAATTAATTTATTACAGTCTTTTTCTGGCACTAATAAGTAATTAATTATGGAGTATGTTCCGGGCTGGGTGCTGCGTAGTTGTAAGTTTGTTCTGAATTTGTAAGTTTTCTTAATTTAAACAATATCCAACAGGAGCAGAGAAGCAGTTTCAATAAAAGCATTAAAAATGAAAGCATTTTCCAGCGTGTGATATTGATTGGAGTTCGATTATTTGCAGAATTTTAAAAAGTAGAGAATTTTAGACACTTTAAAAAAGGGAGAGAAATTGACACTGACACCAGGATTTTAATTCCACAAAATCAAACAACAATTTTTTACGGATTAAATTTTTTGGCCTTTTATCGACTTTCTGCACAAGTAATTCTCTGCAATCGTTGTACTTTGACCATGGTTTAAACTATTATCTTGTTGGAACAACATGAAATAAAATGGAAAGTGAACAAACACAAATTAACACGACAATAATAGACTCTTGATTAACCACAATTTTACAGCATTCTATACACGATCCCATTGCAGCAGGGATGCAGTTTGATTAATGCAAAATTCTTGCATTGCCAGAGCCGTCATTCTGTCTACAAAATTGTTTCCGAATTCCAACCTCAGCGGACGAAAGGATTTGTGAACCCTTGCGAAATAGCCGGCACTTTTTCCGCCTTTGACCTTCATATTGCTTATCCAATCCTCGGCTGTGACATGAATTGTGCTCGCAAAAGTGAGGACAGTCATTCCCAGCACGGTTGCATTCAGGTACAATACCAAAAATATCGAGATTTGAACCAGATTTGCCTTGTGAAATAGGGCAATTAAGGAAAACCCTGCCAAAATTCCAATAAGTGGAATAGACAGTATCGCAACGGGCAGAATTCTTGCTCGGAAACTGGAATTGTGAATTTTTTCATGAATTTGCAACTCCCGATATCCTTTCACCAACAAGTCGACATTTGTGTTTTTGGATTTCTTGGACTGCTGATTTCTTCCCCATTGCATAATTCTGCCTCGGAAACTTGATGTTTGGATATTCTGCAGAATTTGGGCCTGACGATATCCCTTCATCAAGTCCACTTTTCCGTGGGTTGAGTTCATGAATTCTTGACATCTTCCGAAAAGTAGGACTAGTCCCGATATTTGGGAGAATATTCCGTAATGTCCGCCCCAAATGAAGGTTTGCATAGCCATTCCAAACTCCAGTAGTGCCAGAAGGGGTGTGCCCAACCATTTCCAGAGAGGGGATGACCATTCTTTTCCACAGAGAAGGAATGATCCAAGAAGTGGTGGTTTACAAGGCATGAATACCGTTATTAGTGCAAAGCATGCTGACAGAATCCAATAACATAGATGTGGCAAAATGAATATGATCTTCATAGCAAGTAACAAACGGGGTTTGATGTGTGGCTGAGAGTCTGAAATTAAGTACAGCAATTGTTGCAAATAAATGTTTTGCAATGTCAAAGAAAATAGCAACTTACCTTGCTTCAATAAAAGCCTGTTCAAGTTTTCAGTCGGTGCGGAATCCGGACTAAACTCCAATCCTACGCCAAAGCAAACGCTGTAAATTGCTAGGATTAGAGCTGCAACTAATTTATCGGCCAAGGTGTGTCCGCCGTGGAGTATGTTTATAACTTGAAACCCAATATATGACCCAGTAAGGATTGTCCAGGTTCGAGTATAAATTCGGTGGGAAAGAGTTTGATTAATTGTGATTATTTTTCGTTTTTCATTCCATTCATATGGTAAACACTTGTAAAATTTTGCAGTGATTAGGTGACGCTTAAAAGATGGGAGAAATGCGTCCAAAAACGAACAAAAATTCGATGGGAAAGAGTTTGATTAATTGTGATTATTTTTCGTTTAACATTCCATTCATATGGTAAACACTTGTAAAATTTTGCAGTGATTAGGTGACGCTTAAAAGATGGGAGAAATGCGTCCAAAAACGAACACATTTTTTATAACACGGTTTAAAATGAAAATAGTTTCCAAACACTACGCATTTTATATTGGATTTGCTTAAGATAAAATTTAATTGGGCTCAAAATTGTGTTAAGTTTAACTTAACACAGAAAAATAAATCAATTAAACTTTCCTCTTGACCCACAACCTAATAATTTCTTTATCGCGTCATCGAAGTATTTAAACCATATGAAAATAGTGTCCAAGTTGGAATGTAGTTGTGTTCAAACACGATTGAAATAATTAAGAAATCGATTCAACTAATTAACCATAATTCAGTTTATCGCCAATTTTATTCCCACAAACTCCCACACTAGTTCCGAATTAGGAACATAAACTTTGCTGCTTTTAACAAAATGGAAAGTGAGACAATGCAAAGCTTCCAGGTGCAATTTTGAAGTAACATTTCAATGTCGGTGTCAATGTCGATAATTAACTGCAGCAAATTGTGTTTCGCAAGTTCAGTTCAATTCAAGTGAAGTATGCTACGGGCAGAAACCGGGTTTGTTTGGTTGACCTCTAATTAATATAATTGTTTGATTGCTACATGTGTGCATAAGAGTTTAAAATAGATTGTGGCTAGGTTATCAACGAAAACGTGGTTCAATGCGTTGGAGATTTTAAAATTCAAACTACAAACGTGGCAATGATTCATAAATGTTGGCATATTAAAGATTCCGTGTCTCAATTTAGCCTGAATTTAGCCTTTTGAATGAATGAAACCAACGAAGTTAAGACACGATGCAATTCTTTATTTAACTAAAATCTTGAAAATGCAGCATTGAACAATATTAAGCCACAAAATTCGAGCTTCCGCAAAAATTCTGAATATTACTCTGCATTTGAAACTACTACACAATTCCACATTTAGAACATGCCAACACCTCTCTGTTTGAGTTAGAGTGAAGTTGGAAAAGGAGATACCATAATTTCCAGGAATGGTTGGTGGGTGGTTCATTAGCTCAACTGCATGACTACCATGCCATCCCACACTGGTTGGTTAAAGGAGTGAAGGAAGGTCTCTGGAGAGAAAAGCCAAAAGTTGAGTGGAATGATTTATTCAAGAGATGAAAGCTCAGAAACTTTCCTCAAGACTGGAGAAGTTGCTCATTCCTGGAAAACTGTGACGGACTGCAGGTGGTGGGTTGCAGTTGTACTTTTGTTAGTGTTGGAAATGTTAGTAATAAGTTGCATTATTTTAGTTTTTTGTCTTTTTACACTTCAGGCTTGTCGAAATATCACAACTCAAAACTTGCCATTCATACTTTTTATGTCCAGAAGTAACCGAAATTCGGTTACCGAATTACTGTCAATAAGTGAGGGAATGGTGGTTACATTTATTTTGCACTCAGTGCAAGAAGGACCAGGGTGACACATGGATTTAATATCTGTCACTTTAAGCAAAGGAGCAGGAGGATAAATATCGATTTGAGGGAAAGTTGTCCAAATTTTGTCTCAGGGAATGCAACCCCGGCTTGCCCTTCACAAGGACATGGAAGTCTTGGGAAACGGGTTGGAATAAACTAATAGGCATCTGGACAGCCGGCATAAGATTTCGCTGTGTCAATCTTGTGATACTTGCGTTTAGGCAAGAAAATAACACAGGGTTGTGCTTGTTGTGCTGGTGAGAATTTGTATTATTTCCAAAGACAGCCAACAATGCTCGAAACATGGTTGTAAATCTGATTCGGTTACTACGGTAACAAGAAAAGTCCAGAATAATGGTTGGAAAAGATGTGAGTGTCTAGCTAAAGATTATGCTTTCCTAACCAGGCCACAGTTCTGGTCTGCTTTCTCCGCCAGACCACACAGATTAAAAACCCATTTGTGCGAAACATTCAATTCCTGTAAACATAACTTATTGCTTAGTATATAAGAAAGCCCGAGGAACTTGTTTTCTGGACAAGGTCGAACTTTCTCGGCAGCTGTTTTCTCGGCATCTAACCTCATCTTGTATTTCCAACCAGAGAGTGTGGTCCGCAAATAAACCAATGTCAAAAATAGCTAGAATATTAACCCCACCATATTTTAGACCTGTTTGGAACAGAGTCTTGGTAACGATGGAAACTCACTTTAAACTGGACGTGTTAGAAACAGAGCCAATATTATTTTTAAGCAACAGCACACTATTGACCGGCCAAAGTGTCGAATTGATTTCTGGAGCATTTTCCTGTAGCTCTCACAAAGTTTACTTGCTTCAGATCCATCTTTTGCCATGATATGATTGATGATGGCCTCGCCACAAAACCATTGAGACACCACAAACTTATTTCTCGCTGTGAGTGTCGAATCCAATTAGATTTTGATTGATTAATTTATTCCGACCCAAATTTGTGCAATGTACAACTGTGGCATAAACAGATAGATATGCATAACTCGGGGCAAAAGTTTGTGATTTTTTTCACATTAGTTAGAGAAAGTATAAAACAGAGTTCTGCACGTCCCTCAGCTAGAAATGTTCCAGTGGCAGCAGGTGCGGACAAACTTGGTTTCCAGATGGATGGATGGAATGGTCTGTCAGGCTGGAGAAGAGATCATTAGTGAGGAAAGAGGGGAAATCTTCTTTTCCAACAGAAATCCTTCTACAACTAAGTTTCCTTCCGTTTGTGGTGGTAAAAGTTTATTTCTTGAAAAGGCATAGTCACTGATGACTACAGAAATATCAGGATTTTTAGGAAAGTTATATTTTTTAAAGTAATAATGTGGTGGAGGAGAAAGCGGTGGGCATTAAATCGGTTGGCTTATTATTTGTAGCTAATCGTCTCAGACTATAGGGAAATAAATTACGCTACAAAAAGCAAGGCGAATTTGCTCATTCTGCTCAATTGTGTTTTTTGTTTGCAACAGTTTTTTCCTATGTTTGTAAATTATGTGGAGACTTGTCCAAAAATTATAGGATTTGATTTGTTTTGTGGTTAGCCTCCTAACATATTCCGGCATTTGTTTTCGCCACAATTTATAGGTTTGGTGTTGGGACAGTAATTTATTATTTTGCCAAAGTGCCTCGCGTTGTTATAGGATTTGCAGTTGGAGAAAGTAACGCAAACAAGGTTGGTTAGTAGGTAGTATTCGCAATAGCTTGTTCACATTATGGAAGTAATGTAGTTGGTTGTTAGGTTTTTTCTTGGCCTATGGCAGTTTTCATACGTTCGAGTTTTGAAGACGTTCGGTTTTCAGGGAATGTTGGCTCACTTTCTTTCTTATTTTCCCAATTTGGTAATTTGTAATCTCACTTCGTTTCGGTGTAAATATTTATAGGCTTTGTGAATGAGTATCAAATTTAGTTGACAAAAAGTGATGATTTCAGTATTGAACATTATAAATACGAAGATTTCTAGACTTGATTTTTGAACTTAAAGCTCCAAGAAACCCGTTTCTCGGAAGCTCTCGTCTGCATCTTTGTGCAATATCAATAAAGTCCGGAGACAAATGCATCTCATCTTCACCACCTTGATGTCCTATAAATCATCCATTTCTGAAGAATAGGATATTTGCTCCCACCAAGGATAAGTTCTCTGTCTGCAAGTATAAGCTGTGAGAATCGGAGTCTTTTTGCGTACCCTCTCAAAAGCTCGACACCGACATCTCGGCAAAATCATGTAGTTTTGAGTAAAGAATTGAATTTCTGAAAATTTCCAAAATCCAATTCCACTCAGCTGGCGGTTCTTTTTGACATAAAAAACCTCATTTATTTACCTTCTTCCTCTCCATTTACCATTTGTCACTTGGGAATGTAATCCCGAAGCTGAGGGAAAGGAGGAGAAAGCTTTATTTGAATAGTGCACTAACTAAATATCTACAGGATTCTGTAATACGTATATGGCTACACTGGGTAGGATGATGGAGAGGGAATGAGGTGATATTTCAATTTAAATGAGACTCCAATTCCAGGAAAGAGATTTTCATTTCAAATAAATTGAAATTTGATCAATCAATTCATTCACATCGAAGCAAATAACATGCACAAAAAAGATTAAACGGGTGCAATCTGTTGGATGTGGTGGGTTTGATTGAGTTTCCAGTAAGTTATCTGATACAAGATTTGTTGGTGGACAAAATTTGCAAAAATTAGAATGAATTCTAGCAAACTGAACGTGATTCATGTTCATGCTTTTTATTTTGGTGAAGGAAGCTTCGAGTAAAATTAATTTAAGTGGGTTACCAGTAGTTTATGTAAGATAATTGATTTCTGGATGGACGTTATTGAACCAAAACTGGAGCACTGCAGTTCAGCGGTTTTCGGAGGAAATATAATTTTTTGTTGTTGCATGTCTCGCCACACTGGTGTCTTTTTATAAGAGGCACAGATTTTGGTTCCAACCCTTTGGAACTGTGGCAGTTTATGGATACTCATATGAAGTGAATGCAGTGTTATGGCCACCATTTCCTAAATATTGCCTCAAAACTGTCTGGATCTGACAGAGAAAGAGGGTAACGATCTCCATTTTATGACTCTGAATCTGTCGACTGCTTCTGTTTTATCTTTATTTTTTGGACATTGTATTAAATGAAGTCTCCCAAGAGGCATAAACTATGGCCAAGTATCTGCACAAGTCAATTCGGGTCTTATATAAAGTAAGGAAAGTGAGAAGTAGAGGACAAGTACAACGCATATTTTCATGGGAAACGAAACAAGGCCTTATTTTTTGACAAAATTTTTATTCCGTGTACAGGATTTCTTTTTCAGGGGTGACAACAAAGCGACATAAATTATGCTTCAACAAACAAACGCATAACCTGTTCATGTTATATTTAAAAAAACAAAAGGAATAAATTAAGACAGAATTAATGGGCCTTGGCAAATTTTGGAGCCACAAAGTAAATTTGTTTGAAATTTTAAAGAAGTAAAAAAGTGACCAGCATATCAATACAAGACTTCCAGATAACCAATGATGTTTTTCTATCAAAGAAATGTCCGTCTCCCATGCTCACCTTGCAAGGAGGGCAAGATCTCAAAAATCTCACCAACCACCTGGATTTCCTTTTCTGCCGTTTGCCCAACTCCAGGAATTGGCATGATGTCGTGTAAGGATATGAGACAACTTTGAACAATACTTGAATAGCAATTAACATATCAATTCCCAAAATTGTGAAGAAAGCCAGGACCGGAAATGGCAGCCGGGCCAGAGATGTGATAAGTATGAAGAGAGCCACAGCTTCGGCGAGAGTCATTACAAATATTAGGAATGACACGAGAGGGTTTTGCCAAGTAATGTCCAGCAATCTGTTCAATACTTGAATAGTTCGGTATCTCAGTGCAGCTCGTTCCTGGCCGGATATTACTTCGCTGAAAATTGATCACGTGTCAAAGTCAATGTGAAATTTGCAAGAGTTTCATTCGCAAATTTGTTTACCTCTCCAATTTTCGGACAAGTGCCAAAATAACTTCAACCGGATACACGAACATGATGCCAGCTCCGAATGCAGCAATGCTACAAGTCACCATCCAAGCGTGCCATTCGACAAGGGCAGATCCAATTCTGAGGGCAAGGCCAGCTCCTCCAGCGTCAGTCCAGGAGGAGCAGTTCAGAATCAGGGTGCTGGTCAGGGTTGGTGGGAAGCAGGGCTGAAATAAGGCCGTGAGAACGAGGGCAATAGGCACACCTAGGATTGTAATCTGCCCAATTGCTAGGACTACAAGAAAGTAGCTGTTGACGTAGTTGGGTGCACCTGGTTACAAAATGTGATATGAGTACTGCTAATTTTTTACATATTTAGCACTCACCCATTTCTTGACAATCTTTTTCTGCCCAAAAGCAGGAATTCAGGAGGAATACGACTTCCTTTCGCAAAACGTTTGTATGGCAAATTCCATAGATTATTGCGACAAAAATTGTAATGAAGTAATTGAGCATGACGATTTTCCAGTTGGCCAAGTGATCCTCTCCTTTCGCAAAGAAATTACGGAGAAACAAGTTCAGAATTCCGACGGCATGGAGGAACAAATTAGAGAATGTGAGGAAGTGAAGGAAATACTGGAGTTTTGTGGTGGATAGCCGGAAGTTTTTCGAAAAATAAAATAAAGCCGGACAAAAGAAAAAGATTAATTTTGAAATCCTAGTGACCGCTGGGACGTACGAGGTCACGTGTTTGGGGTCCCAGAATTGTCGTAGGAATGAATTAATTTTCTGGAAAGTTTTGCTCATACGTTGAAATACTGGCTTCATTTGTAGGCCTGGAAATTTGAAAACAGTATTCGATAAAAAATCAGAAGGATTGAAAAAATAAATTCGAAATCTGAAGTATACTCCTAGTCATGACTGGGCTGACGTGTATGGTTGAAACCAGAGTAAACTTACCTGGCTATTTTTTATGTGAATAATTTAAAGGTTTCGATTTCATAAATTATTTAAACTTGAATACCTTATTTTATTTTCGACTGTCGAAACTATAAACCATAAAAATCGAAGGCTATGTGCACGGGATTACTAGCTGTTTAAAATACTTTTTCTTTTCGTTTCACTATTTGCAAAAAAAACAATAATTAAGCACAACCGTTGGTACATTGATCTTGCATGACTGTAAGTTTCACAGGCTAAAGTTACTTTTAAATTGAATACCTACTAATCTTTCGGTGTAAAGGAAATTGCAAAAAATAGTAAAATTTGGGTGGAAATAGATTTAAACAACACTAAATTCACATACTATTATTAATTTCATACAACGGGACTCTATGTATTGACAGTAGTAGTTGTCACATATATGCAAAACAATCTAATTATCGTATTGGTTCTGGGAAAGTTATGGGCAACGTATTTCAGTACATTCGACTTAAAGGGGGATTAAACTTTGAAATACAAATTTCAAAAAACTTTATACCTACACTTTATACAACCATGATTACAACCATCTGGATTTGCACATGATGATATGCAAAAGATTAGACATGAATAAACATCTCGATTTATGTAGTGGTCACAAAAAAAGGTTAAAATATAAGTTTGAAGAGTCTCATCATGAGACTCTCATCCTATGTTTGAGAGTGCAATATGAATAGCCAACAAACTAAAATGCTGATTTATCTGTATAAAAAAACTCATGGATCTTCTTATTTAGCTTTTTTAGCTTCCCTTTTCTTTGATATTGTTCTTGGAGACTTTCAATCAAAACCTTGCATACGTTAAAATTAGATTCTGACACATACTACGTGGAATCAAAAATAGATAACATGTAAAGCAATTTTGTTCTTTAATAATTGATGCTTCAGCTTAAGATTTAATAATGGCTTAAAAATAATTTCAAGATTGAATTTTTTTCTTGTCAAATGAAAAACTTGGAAAATCAAATAATTGCAATTCGACTATCGATTGAAACTGCAAAACATAAAAATTTACGGCTGGAACGACCCTGATTAGAATTATCAACGGGATTGGGTAGCTTTTAAAAATAGTTTTTATTAGTTTCCAGTTAAATGAGAAAAAACAATAATTAAACGCAATCTTTAATTTTTATTGCTTTCCCTTGATTTACGGCCTTGACTTTGTATTTTGTATTTTTCGTATGACAAAACCTGGGATGAGCACATTTCTCCAAATTTAACCGCAATTCGTAATTCATCTTAGCTTATGGGACCCAGAGTTTCTGTTAGTATTTAATTGATGTACAAATATGGCGAACGCATTATAAAACCAAGTTTGTTTCAGATGCCTTTGTAAATTATTAGCTTTACAGACAAAGTCGAATTAGAAACTGAATCTTCTTTCATTTAAAGGTGTGGGAGCTCAGTTATCAAAATTTCCTTCTGCAGGCCTACTAAAAGAAAGTTGCTTTTCATTGTCTAGCATTCTCTGTTGGAGTCGTTTTATGGAGAACTTGCCCGGAAATATTTAGACAGAGTCATAGAGAACTTTGAGACCTCTTTGAAGTCAGCAAGTCCTGTACAAACAAATAGATGGACTGTTTACTCACCATTCCTTTCGTGTTAGAAGAAAGGAAGGTTCTTTTTCAATGAGAGACTTTTCTAGCTGCCTTTTCTCTCTCCTACAATCCGAATTTCGGACCTTGTCAATAAACTCAGATCCTGGAAATGAGGCTGGAGTGAACTANTGCCTTTTCTCTCTCCTACAATCCGAATTTCGGACCTTGTCAATAAACTCAGATCCTGGAAATGAGGCTGGAGTGAACTAGCATTTAACATACCCAAGGCAGCTTCTAGAACAAGGATTGTACTGATAAGAACCAAAGGAATTTAGAAGTAGACAAAAAAAGTTGCGAATTTATTTTGCGAATCGAGTTTGAGCAATAATCCAGAACAATTTTGATGAAATATTTGCATTCATGAAGAATTTGATTTGATTAAAAACGAGCTCTGCTTTCTCCCTGGGGTTTGTTGTCAAAAGAATTTCCATATTTCCAGAGGAGATGTGTTGAGCAAAATAAATTTTTGTTTGGTTCACGAATTTTTTGTGCCAGCGAGCAATTTACTTGCCACAATCTTGCCGCAGTAATAATTCTTTATCTCGGGAGTTGAACGAGTTTCTTGGAGATTTTCTTTATTTTTGAGGAAAGTAACTTTTTGGAATTTTTGTACTGTAACGATTTTATAACGCGAAATTGTTTGTCCCGTTGTGTTACAGAAATGCATGATTATAAACCAATTTCTAAGTAGGTTATGTACTATTCTGCAAAACAAGACTGTCCAAGAAAGTAGATTAAAGAGCAAAATAAATTTTTGTTTGGTTCACGAATTTTTTGTGCCAGCGAGCAATTTACTTGCCACAATCTTGCGGCAGTAATAATTCTTTATCTCGGGAGTTGAAGGAGTTTCCGTCGGATTTCTTTATTCTTGAGGAAAGTAAGTTTTTTGGAATTTTTGTTGAGTAATGATTTTATAACGCGAAATTGTTTGTCCCGTTGTGTTACAGAAATGCATGATTATAAACCAATTTCTAAGCAAGTTTTGTCACAAAGAAATTTCCTGGACAAGACGATTTGCTACTGCAAAACAAGACTGTCCAAGAAAGTAGATTAAAGAAAACGGTGCATAAAGTTGTCAGTCTCTCTTTCCTAATGAATTCTTCAGAGACTCTCTCTTCATTAGCATACTTTCTTTGGAGTCCCACTTTTTAGTTACTTTGTACTCCTTTCCTGATGAAGGCTTCATCAGTTATTTCATCTCGAGTGAATGAAGAACTAGACAAAATGTCAACGTCTCCTCCTTCTCCGTGTTTTAGAGAATATTCTGCATTCTGGACACCAACTTAGACTTGAATTAAAACTTGTTTCACGCCAAGAAAGCCCTTGACACCAAAAGTAAGTCTTGTCTTGTTTAATTATTTGAGACAAGGCTAGCTGCAGATGGAATTAAAATTAGGAAAATAAAATAAATGTTGGTTCTTCTCAATCTTGTATAAGAGTCCGATTACCTTTTAGTGAGTTGAACTTGGCTTTATTGCTGTCTCACTTAGGATGGTTTAGGAAGGTTATTTTAGTCACAATCGGGTTGTGAATGGAGCTAGCAAAAAATGAAGTGAAGTGGCTGAGACAAAAAAAGTAAGAATGTTGTGAGCCGGATTGACTTGACAGTGTCAAGTTGACAGTGAGTGCATTATCCTTTTAATCAGGGTTCTGTCTTAGATTTGTAGACAGTTGGCAGTAATCGGAAAAATGGTATTGTTTATTTACGTTTTATTCCGCTTCAAGAAATCTTACTTTGATGAGACAGGAGGGGGTTGAAGGTCAATCAACAACAGAACAAGGAAAATGTGCTACTTTGTGAACAAGATAAAGTTAAGTGCTCACCTTTGACCTTGCCTCCGGGATCTGGGGTTTTCAAACTTGTTTGCTAGAATGCTGCTGAATTGAGTGGGCTGATCAG